>JZLH01S0220291.1:4263-15803 GCA_001188425.1 Eucidaris tribuloides
AGTATGTTTGTGTGTGTAGTCAATATGGGTAAATTGACATGTATGTGAATTCTACCCAATTCCCACGTACTCACACTTTTGTTTTTTTTTTACTTACGGTAGGATGATAGGGAACTAGTTCACAGAGGATTTCGTCCTTCAACGAGGCCTGGGTATTCTCAGGCAGTCACCATGTATACATGCCACTGGGCATGTTCGTGTATTTGTGTGTGTATGTGTGAAGGTGTGTGTGTAGTGCTGAATGTGTTTGTGTCGTGTCACTGCGTTGCGTCGGTGTTGACGGTGTTGGTGTGTGTCTGGTGTTAAGTGAAGCGTCGGGTGTATCATTGTGTGTTTTTTTGTGCGTGTGTGTGTGTGTGTTAGTGTGTGCAAATCGTGTATTGTATCTGTGTGTGTGTGTGTGTGTGTTTGTGTGGTGGTGTGTTTTCCCAATATTATATCTTATATTCCCATACCTGATGTGGTCAGTAAGATTAGTACCCCACCCACACCCGACCATTATTAATTCTAAGACTTAGTACCCGGATATTCCATCGGTTTTCAGTTGTACACATCACAAGTCTACTACCTACTATCCTATACAGGTGTCTGTGTGTGGTGTGTGTGTGTGTGTGTGTGTGTGTGTGTGTCTGTGTTGTGTAATATCTGTGTGTGTAATAGTGTTGCGTGTGTGTGTATGTTAATGTGTGTGTGGTGTGATGTGTGTGTGTATTATGTGTGTGTGTCGTAATGTGTAGTTGTGTGTGTGTGTGTGTGTGCGTGCGTGCGTGTTGTGTGTCGTGTGTGTGTGTGTGTGTGTGTGTGTGATGTGTGTGTGTTCTGTGTGTCTGTGTGTGTGTGGTGTGTGTGTGTGTGTGTGTGTGCTGTGTGTGGTGTGGAAATTGCAGGGTTTGTTTGGCTTTTCATGCCTGGCTCGCAGTTCCTGTTGGCATGCGTGCCAGGTGCAGGCAGCCCGTGCAGTCGTCATCAGTTACCTGGATCAGTCCATAGTCACCTTGTCATATACAGTGTACGTTTGGCTATGTACGGCTCGTTGTTCCAGTCGCGTGTGACTTCATACACTAGACAATTACGTGTCCACACCGTATTGATATTGATTGTATTGGTTGTCTTTCTTCTGGCGATAATGTCCAATCTCCTGGCGATATCAAAGTGATCCTCCATAGACCATCGTTCAGAGAGATGGCCCCCATAGACGATTTACCTAATTTGAATCGCTCACAATGAAGAATAACCCGAACGCTCGAGCAAAACTGATCCATAACTTAGATAGCGCTGAATGAAGGATTCGACATCAAAATGGGACGGACAAAGAGGAGAGCATTAATTGGTCGCCTGCCGAAGCTGAGGGTGGACATTGTGAAGGAATGTTGGACAAGGGCTGATCCTAACCTGGGTTTGTAATACTTGATGGAAATACGCATATCATGCCGTCTGCGAAAGTGCAATCAGTTACATAAGATCCAATTTCTAATAACGATGGTGAAGGTAGTTTTAACAAAATTAATATGAGAATCCCAATCGCGTAATCAGCGCCTATCAGAATGCGAAACTACTTTGACGAGTTTGTGCTATCCAAAAGAAACAAATGCCGGATTATCACCGCTGATGTGTGCCGTTTTGACTTAAATTGGCCATTGCAGCAACGATTTCTTTCTGAGGAACTTCAGTCACAAAAGAAGAGCGGCCATTAATGCTCTTCGAAGCAGATGACTTCGGCTACTTGGAACTGGGCTTGAAAAGAACTGCTTATTCGTGGCCCTATCCCCTAGGATTTATTCATGCGATTTTTTCGCGAAGCCATGGAAACTTCGTTTTGAAAGATATACAAGCGACTGTCGTCCACAAACATTCTCTCACCTGGCAAGGTTTATCGGTGGTCACTCTGAATGTACAACCTTCGAGGTAGTTGGATGATATCAAGGAACTCGGCCTTTATTGGAGCTGAAGCTATTCTAAGTCGTAGAACGATTCATTCCAGATGAGATCAAGGTTCCCTGTCTGGGCGATGTTGTTTGATAGTATCTGATACTAGATGTGAGTGACTTAAAAGACGCCATAACTCTTCTGACGCAGAGCTCCACCCGACTCGACGTATTTATAAAACCCCAATACATTGTTCAGTGTGGTTGATGAAGCTTTCTATGTTTGAACGCCCATCGCTTGAAGCATTACCCGACTTGGAGTGTGGGGTGGGTTTTCTTCGAAGCAGGTGTAAAAGCCTTCGCCACATCACGAATCAATTACTGAAATCACTGGAACAATGGCAGAACATCTCGGAGCAATAAATCCTCAAACTTTGGGGCCAGATGAACAGTGGATTATATTTAATCTAGTTGAGACGACAATAGTAAACGATCTTTGGCAAGAAACAGATGAGCCAATTCGGCCCCCACGAGAATAACAGTCGCCGTTACAAGACAATTCCCCGGGAATATCTAGGCATTGCCAGAATTTCTAACAATTACAAGATCGCTGCAATAGACAATCAGAAAAATGATTTTATAGGTGTACGAATTCTTCAGCCGTATTTACTGCAACATCATATGAATTATATTATTCTTACAGAGATGAGGATGAATGGAAAAAGCCTGCTCAAGAGGCTATTCTGATTAAACGCGGGGGACATTCGCATTGCGTTAGTTGTAATACTGTTAGGCATGATGTTCTTAAAATCAGCGAAATCACGGTAAAACAGCAAATGGACTTAGCCAAGATCCGTGTTCAACTACGCGGGAGAGTGCATCAGCATAGCTAAAGTGATGAAGATTTAATATAACATTGGGCTTATGGAGTGAGTCTAAAAAGGAGAAAGTTACATACGCACAATGTATGTAGAGTAAATAATTGCAAAACCAGAAAACTGCGTGTTCTATAGTTATGAACAAGTCCGTTAGTGACATACAATACATGTTTGGTTCGACAAGATATAACTTGCCATGGAGAGATTTACACTTAAAGCTCGTAGGTGAGTCATTCTGACACTCGTGGATGAAAGGAGTTCATTTCTAAGATCCAACACACAATTGACAAATTGATACGATACACTAATACATTCAGCTTATTGCGAAGTAGAAGTCAGCCACACACGATAACAGTGTGCCATGCTCATTGGAAAGTGGATCAAGTATTATCATCTTTTGGGTTCAGTGATCAGATCGTAACACACCTGTAAAATGAGAAGTTGAGACTCGTCGTAATTTCCAATTGCGGACTACTTTATTCACCAAATAGTTCACAACTGCCAATTTGGAGCGTTTTGGTAGGTATGTATCAGACTCTCTCTTGGATTTGTTTGGAGGTTACACCTTTTTCCTCACGAGAGGATATAGAATTTGGTTTTATGATTGTCCGCACGTACGATTATTCACTACACGATCCTCACCACGTATAATGCTGGACTCTCTTCCACATTATCAAAGATTCACGTACAGACTTGGAGTACTCATGGACAAGGATTCAACATCTTGTAAGACTAGCGCCTCAGTGATTTAAGGGTGTCGTGACAACATTACTGTTGAAAGATAATTAATCCAGATGGGACCTAGGATTAATAGACAGGTGGTCTGCTATTGACTCCAGTGTTTCTTATTTAAACAATGACGGTTCAACTCGGTTATTCAAGAGGGCAGGATGATTTTCAATGATCACGACTATAGCAATGACTCTGTAGGGGCAAGGTCCGTTAGAGGTAGCGTTGAGCACATGTACCATGTACGTAGTATTTGAACGGTCTATGAGAGATGTCCTAGCTTTTGGCAGTCCCTGTAACTTTATTATTGTTAAATTTAGTGATTGTTGCGGCTCCGCTCTGCTAGGACCAACACAGGTATGAGTAGCTTCAGTGATGTCTGGGTATACAAAATCCAGGGTCTATATTTACTCTCATAACTATAGAAGTCTATCAGTAGGTAGCAGCTGTGTACAGTACTTCTTGTTATCCACCAGTTACAGAAGGCATGGTTGTCGGCGGCCCGTGAGTTAAAATTACATGCGTTGTGTTGCGTGTATATCGATATATGAGCATACGGCATAGATATGCGTTATTACCGTAATGTTTAGCATATAAGTTGACAGGGTGCCAATCTCAGGGATAAAATTGCATTATGGAGGATGTGAAAAAGCTATGAAAGCGGTGGTGGGTGGGTAGAGCGGAGCATAACAATGTAACTGCAGAGTACCCTAAATTTAATAAATATTGATCACTAGTAATCAACTATCATGGGTCTTTGATCCAGTATCTATGGTAAGCAGTTGTCAGTAATCTATTGGGTCGTTGACCGTAGGAATTTGAATTTTCTGAATTTTGCTTTTTATATGTTATATTTTGTTTATGCGTTTTATTAATTTATTTATTTTTTTTGGGGGAGGGAGGGGCCCGAGGCATCAGTCCGTCATCTCGCCGTACCCGGACACTTGCCCAAGTGTACGCTTCTATCAGGTTGGGTTTTCAGGTTAATATGAGATCTGTTAGATATTATATACTATCGTTTCAAATTTATGGTAGCTATATATGGATAGTCACATGGATAAATTGCTAGATCGACTGGTTTATGACGAGATGACCAATCATGTACTACTTCATAGTTAGTGATTCAATTATCACATTCAAATTGGACACTATAATGTCAGAGATGCCGAATGACTTTATATTGAAATATTCTGGAGGCTCATGTGGACACACGATAGGGTGCTTATACACTACATGTAGAACACCGTGCATGATTCTATATTCTTAAACTTTTGATACAACTCATCTACCGTCTGTACAATTGCATTAGTACAGCAAAACACATACAAAAATGGCACATAAAATACATGTAGTTCCTTTCAATCTGTCCAATAAACAATAAATAGTAATATGCAGCAATTTATTAGTACACTGTTTTAAATCTGACCATTCAGGCTCGAACCAAACATGGGTGCGCCGAGTGCCTGGGGCACCTGGAAAATTGTGGTCGTGCACTCAGGAAAAATACAGAGCTGCCCCCATTGGGCAGGGATATCAATTGTTTTGATTGTCATAATGGTGACCTTTTCATATTCTCAGATATCCTATCCAGAGCATATAGGATTCTTCTCCAATAAGGCTGACGAGGTAACGTGGCGCTGCTAGATTATTTTATCCTTTATTCTCGGGAAGTAAACTTCCGGTGAAAGCAAGGCTGTTAACATCGGACGCTGAAGTACTTGTAAGAATCGTGGGTCAAAAATCTTCTTATAAATTCTCGGCGACATAACATTTTTTTTTTCAAGTCCCTTCGTCCAATTAATCACAAGAGCGCTCTATTTAGGTCATCGAACGGCTATCGGGTCCCTTAATTCACTCAACGGCGTTTGGTCAGGCAATCTACTTAGCCGATTCGTTTCACGGTGACACATATATATGTCCGACATACGGACGTGACCACGACTGATCGGCAATTACCATACTATATCACTAGAGGTAAACATTACGCTTGCTATTTCTTTTTTGCGACGAGAGTATATAGAGTCTACTCAGTCGTGGAGGACAATTAATTTTCATTTACGTAAGTAACACTACAGGCATGATTATTTTCTTTCTACACATATAGAAAGTTCTATTCTATTAAATTCGAACTTATTACATCAGATTGTCTGTTACAGTCTAATAACGTTAGTACACACAGAGCATTCATCAAAATTGCTATCCATACAGTGCTCCAATAGTATTGACATCCTTCAAGTATATTGTGGTATTAAATACCGAATTTGAGACCGGGAGGTTGGAAATACACCTCTTTCTGCTGCGCGTCCTTGACTTTTGTTATTTCTATAGTGAGCACCGTTTGAGAGAGACGGTCGGAGGTTGGAGGGCCTACAAAGTATGGCATCCACAAGAGCGAAGTTGAATTCATGAATATCTTGAGCTTAGCTGGTCTCGCACGATACTGGATGTATACGGCTCTGAATATATCGGCAACGTACTGGTCGCGTGATGAGCGCCATAAGGAGCTATTGACAAAATACAACTTTATAACGATCTAGTAATCTGGCATTTGGATTTTGCATGTAATTAGAAGGACGTATGGAAATTCTCAATTATTGCCTCATAGTTGCCTCACTGGCAGTCAAAAAAATAATTTTTTGCAGATTGGTAGGCTCGTATGAACTGTATAGGTTCTTTTTAGCGATTCGTGAGAAATTTTCATAGTACTACAACTAAATCATATCAATTAGACAGAGAGTACATTTATAGATATATTTTCACTAATCAATTTATGGTTGATCTTATTATTCAAAAGCCCAAGTTTAGTTTTGGGGATTCTTTTGTTATTTAGAAATCTATTTATGCCCCAAAAGGTATCCGATACATCCTATTGTGGTATTATGATCATTACAGATTGATTGGAGTAATTAATCAGCACTTTATCATTATGCGCGCGTTTGGTATTGGGTGTTACACGCTGATATCTGGTGTCATTTGGAGTGCGTGATATTATAATATTATAATATTATTCATATATATATTGGAAGCGTTTTCTAGTGAATACTTCTGTCCAATACCTATGTAGAATTGTGAGATGTCAGCTATTATGGTTAATGTATATATGCCGTTCACGCAACGAGCATTGTTCTTCTAGAGAGAGAGGCTATTCATGTTTGGTTCTACGGGTTAAGTCCGGTTATGGTGTTGGTTTGTGGGTGTGTGTGTGGTGATGTGTGTGTGTGGTGTGTGGTGCGTGTGTGTGTGCCGTGATTGTGCATTGCGTATCCGTCGTGCGTGTATATGTTTATGGTCCTTGTATCTTGTTTAGACTGTGTGTGTGTGTGTGTGTGTGTGTGTGATAATGGTGTCGTGTGTGTGTGTGTGTGTGTGCTGATGGTGTATGTGTGTTGTGTGTCGTGTGTGTGTTCTAGTCTGTGTGTTTGGGGTGTGTGATTTGTCCATGGCATGTCACATATTATCGGGATAGATTGATCAAGTATGGAATTATCGTTATTTTAGGGAATTAGTTATTATTTGACTCTTTTATCTATTGTAATCTGTTTCTGAAAATTCTAGATGAAAATAACGGCACGCAATATGCCATTGCAAGACAATACTTTTAATTCCGTGTCCGTAATTTTATTTAACAAAGAATCAATAAACTAGGTCATGGCTGCTTAATATGAACTGCCTGTCAGATGCCGGACAGAGTAATACCGTTTCTCACATCGAAATGAAAATGTTTTTGTAAAAATGACTACACTTCAGCTCCTCTGTCGCTAAAATATTCGTAATGTGTGAAAGAAGTTAAATATAGACTGTTAGATGGTCCAGGAATTGTTTGGGTGCGATCCGTCTGGCCTAGCGGGGGGGGGGGGGTGTTGGAATTACGTACGCCGTTGACGGCGCTTGGTCGATGGGTGAACTCCTTATTGATTTAACCGTCTTTATTGGGTCTGATAATCATAACACAGTCTTTCCGCCAAAAGAAATTCAAGCATCAGGTGGTTTAACGTTGTGTTTGTTATCTGTGGGGCGGTCTATTATTATAACCTCGTCAGATTTTGTTAAGGCGGTCAATGTAGGGGCCTGCAATTTTTGGGCGCTATGTTGTACGCGAGAGTGGAGCGATAAAAAAGATATGGATGCCATGATCGTTACGCGGAAAACTTAGTCGCGATCGAGTACTTGCAAATAAACCGAGAACATTGTGAAGAAGAATAGACAAAATGTATATTAATTATATTTTAAAGAAATAGGAGGTGCAAAATAAAATACCGATCAAGATCATGCAGTCCTATTATGTGAATGTAAATAAAACCTAGTAATTTCATGTATAATTAATATAAAACTATAATTTTTTATTATCTTTGTATTATATATTAATTGTTTAAAATAAATATAGAATGATATGAAATTATGTATACTAACGAGAGGGGTCGATAGAGTTAATAAAGAAATCTATTACAATCTATTATTTACTATCTATCTACTCTATCTATCTATCTATCTATTATTATCCTATCTATTATTTCTATCTATTTATTTTATTAATCTATCTATCATACTATCTATCTATACTATTATCTTTCTATTATCTATCTATCCTAGAAAGAAGAAGGGGTAAGAGCGATAACACTTGACGACACGCGCCCGATCTGGCTATTTGACCATAGTCACCTAAGGACCCAAGTATGTACTATGAGCCACCAATGGACTGATTAGATTTGGAGCTGAAAGGTCAAAGGTCAAAGGTCACGGGCCTTAAATATGTCTGATGTGGGCTCGTTAACCACGCTGGCAAGCCCTGGTTCTTTCCTCCGGCGATAACTTGAGACGCGCTGGTCGATTGTCAATGTAATTGCGGTGAGTATGTCATTATTGAGGCACCATATGAACTGAATTAGATATTTTGGAGCTGAAAGGTCAACAGGTCAAAGGTCACCGGGCCTTAAATATGTCTGATTTGGGGCTCGTTACCCAGCGATCAACTCTGAGAACCCCCCAATCGGCATTTTGATGGTAAGCTAGGACCAAGTATGATACTATGAGGCCAGACCAATGACTGTATGTAGATTTTGGAGCTGAAAGGTCAAAGGTCAATAGGTCCACCGGGCTTAAATGTCGTCTGATGTGGGCCTCGTTACCCGGCGGGGCTCGCGATAACTGAGAGTGGCTGTCGATTTGTGATGTAACTCTGGGTGAAGTCTAGGTATAGTGAGGCACGCAATGAACTGATATAGATTTTGGGGGGGCTCGAAAGGTCAAGGTCACGCGGGCCTTAATTATATCATGATTTGGGCTCGTTACCTGGGCAGCGGCCGCGATAACTTGAGAACGCAAAATACTCATGCTGAACTGTGAGAAGCGCCGCCGATCCGGATTTTGATGTAACTAGGACCAAGTATGTACTATGAAGCCCACGCATGAACTGTATTAGATTTTGGAGCGAAAGGTCAAAGGTCAAAGTCACCGGACTTGTTAAAAATTTATGGTCCCCCCCTTTGATTTGGGGCTCGTACCGCGTGATAAACTTGAGAGCGGTCGGTCGATGTCATGTTTAACTTGGTGAAGTATGTGATTACTGAGGCAGCCAAATAAACTGATTAAGATTTGGGGCTGAAAGGTCAAAGGTCAAAAGATATGTCCTGATTTGGGCTCTGTTAGTACCGCGATACCACATTGAAGCGGACTGGTCGGTATTGTGTATGTAACTTGGGTGAAGTATGTATTAATGAGCATCCAACATGAACTGATTAGATTTTTGGGGCTAAAAAGGTCAAAGTCACCCGGGCGCTAAAATATTCGTCTGATTTGGGCTCGTTACCGGCGCGGATAATTGAGAACAAGCAGTTGAATTTTCATGTAAACGTGGGTGAAGTATGTATTATGGGCGCACCAATGAACTGATTAGATTTTGGAGATTCAAAGTCAGAAGCGTGCAAAAGGTCACCGGACCTTAAATATTGTCTGATTGCTGGCCTCGTTACGCGATAACTTGAGAAGCGCCTGGTCGGATTGTGGATGAAACATTGGGTTGAAGTCATCATATAAGCGCACCAATAAAACTGATTAGATTTTGGAGCTCAAGGTCAACCAGGGTCACCGAGCCTAAAATATGTCTGATTTGCGGGCTCGTTACCCATGATATAACTTGAAGACATGGCCCGTCAGCATTTTTATGTATTTTGCCGGCTGAGGCTATGTATAATGAGCGCATCGCAATAAACTGATTAGATTGTTGCGAAGGGCTCAAAAGTCAAAAGGCACGCCGGCCTTAAATATGTCTGATTTGGGCTCATTTACGTGTCAGTGCAGTAACTTGAGTATGACTTTTCCGCATTTGATGTAACTTGGGAGAAGTATCTATATAAGGCCTACCAATTTACTGATTTCGATTTTGGAGTGAAAAGGTCAAGAGCGTCAAAGGTTCAACGCGCCTTAAATATGTCCCTGATGGCTGCTTACCGTACCGCGGGGGATATACTTGAGAGCCGCTTAAATTGCATTTTACTGTAACTTGCGTTCAAAGGATCTACATGGGCTTATCGCATTATGCTTATTCATGCATTAATATGGGTCTGCTACCATGGTACTTGAAGCTTTTCAAATTAGCATCATTGGATGAGGAGTGCAGGCTGGCGGAGGCCATACCCATCGACTGCGCGCAGTTCGAACTGCCTCTAGTTTTTATACTGAAATTGATGCAAATGTCGGGGGACCCCGATAAAAACTAAAGACATTCACAATCTATTATTGCAGGGTGACGACTTTGGGGCATAAAGATTTCAAATAACAAAAAATCCCCAAAACTAAACTTGGGCTTTAATAAAAGTCACAAATTTGTTGGAAAATATTCTATTAAGTCTGTTATGATTGATTTTAGTGAGAGCTTTTTCAGATCAAGTATAATGTTCAGGCCTCGACAAAAAATATTTTTTTGACTGCCCAGTGGGCACTTGAATTTTAGATTCTAGTGCCTAACAGCAAAATCCAAATGCCAGATCTAGACGTAAGTTGTTTTTGTCAATTCTCCCTATCGCATATAGCCGATATCAAGCGATATTACCTCGCGATACCGATATCTGATCAATCGCTCTTGGGATGCATACTTCCGGTTCCGGTAAATCGTACAGTCAAACGCACAAAACATGTAATTTCCAACCTCGTCAAATTCGTATTTAATACCACAAACCGAGCAAACAATTGACCTGATGAACAATTTTGATGAATGTCTGTGTTGCGATTAAAAGACTTTCTTAGTGAAAGAAATGTTCCTACGACTGGTAAATGAAATGTTCCTACGACTGGTAAACTCGAAACTCTCGCCAAGAAAGCAGCGAATGTTTACCCTGTGATAGTGGAATGCGATCATGTGCACGCCGAGTCGGAACGTGAACGCCGGTGTGTGAGGACGGCCGATAGCTCCGTTCATGACCTAAATAGAAGGCTTGTGATATGGACGAAGGACTTGAAAAAAAATGTTATTCGCGAGATTATAAGAAAGATTTTGACACGATCCACAAGTACTTCAGCGTCCGATGTATACAGCACTTGCTTTCACCGGAAGTTTACTTCCCGAGAATAAAGGATAAAATAATTAGAGCGCCACGTACGTTCAGATTAGGAGAGCTATATGCGATAGGGAGAATTGATCACTGCCAAAAAAAGGTACTGCCCAAGGGGGCAGGCTCTGTTTTTTCCTGAGTGCACGACCACAATTTTCAGGTGCCCCAGGCACTCGGGCACCCATGTTTGTCGAGCCCTGAATGTAGATTAAACAGTGTACTAATAAAATTGCTGGCATATTACTATTTATTGTTATTGGACAGATTGAAAGGGAACTACATGTATTTATGGCATAAAACTGTTCCGATGACACATTAAGAATGATGGTATGTGTATGTGTACATTGCATGTACAGCGTAGACTGTATAAGTTAGAAATGACGGTCTAGGTTGTAGACTAGCTTGTCCCTGGCTGGTTCATTAGTCTTGATCAATTAGCTTGAGTGATTGACCGAACCAGGAAGTGACAGTGGTCACTGCTGATTAGCCATGTGACTATCAATATGAACATGAACACAGGG
>JZLH01S0220310.1:0-13718 GCA_001188425.1 Eucidaris tribuloides
GGAACTTCAGTGACATTTGTCATTCGAATTAAAAGATATGGATCCGATTGTCTTCTCGGTGAACAGGTTCGCCGATAGTACCTGAGTGAAGTCAACCCTGGGCGAACAGGTTCACCGATAGCACTCAAAGTGCTAAATACCCCCTAAGAAGCAGAATAGAACCAACCTTTTTATATTTTGTGTAAGACAAAGTGGACAACACCATTTCTTCAAGATGGGTGGATCACAACCTATTCATTTTAGACAAGTTTACAAATTTAACCTAGTAGTTTGATGCTATTCCCATCACAATCTCACAGAAAGATTAAAAACGTGGATATGGATACAACTAATACAGTACTGTTACCCCTTCATACAATTATCCATTTATATTTCATATGACAAAGATTGTATTTTCACATGATTTATTGTTCAATCATATCAAAATCAAACCAAGAAATTGGAATCCTGTATGTCAATATACCTTCTTCCATCGCATGCTCCTCCGTTCAATAGAATTCCTCATGAAGGGTCCCATCCTGGGCATAGCCATAGCACTGTCGCTCTCACTTCGATTCAGCTGGAAGATTAAAGAAAAAAAAATCATGATAATAATGACAATGGTGATAATATTCCAGACCTCAAGGAATGTGCTTTATGTGTTTTATTATGAAGCAACAATCAAGATTTAATGTATACACCATATTCTTTTTTTCATTCAGACATTTTAGATGTTTTCTAAAAGATGGTGATACACTGTATTCATTCATTAATATCTCAATAATGGCAGTATACATTTCAAAATAATCAAATTCTTGTATTATAAGAAAATTGATATCCAGCCCAAACATGAAAGTTCTACAATTTGTTTTCTTACATTGTATTCGTCTGTTTGTTTATCTCATCAAAGATCTCCAGTGTTTTTCATTGTCTTGCATTCTCTATTTATTTATTCATTTGGACATCATATTAACAATATGTAAATATACTGGTATCTAGAAGAAAATACCATGTAAGAACCTTTAGCAAAGTATAGCAGCTAGAAACTCAGTTTAATGGAATCATAGTATCTGTTAGACTTGGTTTGAATTATTGTCTCCTAGAAAGAGAAAATTCCTAGCATAGAAAGCACAGTTTTCAAATTACCGATCCTCAAATTTAACAGACGTGTCCTTCCTAAATACACTAAGGGCATGAGTGATGTTTTGCTGTGCTGCGGCAGGGGTGCAAATAAGATTCCCTGCCTCTAATCATCGTTATTAACATGTAATGTATGACATACCTTCGGCATGGCTAGCCTCGGATTGCCGACCGCCGTCCCGTGGGTGAAGGTCTTAGACCTCGTGATCCCCGCCCCAGACCCCATCTTGGAATGGTGCCCGTTCCCGTTATCCGCAGTCACCGAATCCAGGTAGCCGTTGGTCATGGTCCTGATGGTGTCTGAGATGGGGTCACCAGTCGGTGGTGCCGAGGGGGGCAAGTGGATGGCGGAGGAGGACAGGGCGCTGGTGCTACCGAAGGACGAGGTCGGACCTGGACGAGGATCGGCAGCCGACTGTGCATAGAGGGAGGAGGAGGCCGCTTCGTGGGCGGGTGGCGGGTGTCGGTAGCTCAGGAGGTTGCTGTCTAGGGAGGAAGCTCGCAGCCTGTAGGAATGGTGAGGGGATGATAATAGACAATGAACCATTATACACAAGGCTACAATATCTATTGGTAGGTAAACTGGACTGGAGGTATAGTCCCTTCCCACCTTTCTAACTAAATGTAGATGAAGATGAATACAATTCTTAGTGTTGAAATTTTGCATATGCCCCTTAGTACACATCAGCAAACAAACATGGACTGAAACAGTGCTTGTTTTATTCAGTTAAATGGACTAAAACATTGCCATATTTCCAATAATCATCATTATAATTTTTTTAACTATAATTCTTCTTAGTAGTAGTAGCAGAATTAGTAGTAGTACTAGCAGTACTACTAGTTGTGGTAGTAGCAGTAGTAGTCATAGTGTTAGTAGTAGTGTTAGTAGTAGTACTAGTAGTACAAGTAGTAGTAGTAGTAATAATAGTAGAAGTAATAGTAATAGTAGTAGTAGTACTAGTAGTAGTAGTAGTAGTAGTAGTAGTAGTAGTAGTAGTAGTAGTAGTAGTAGTAGTAGTAGTAATAGAAGTAAAAGTCCCTTTTTGATATTCAAAGAAATAAATAGAGCAGTACTTGTGAAATATAAATATCGATATATTAATTGTATATATTAAGATAAATCAAACTTTATAAACTTATTTCTGACATATTGTTATAATTTCATAAAATCTCTTACCTTGCTTCAACAGGAGCCGTGAGGTCAAATATGTCTGATATGTGACTGGGAGTCTGGAGAAAAAAAGGAATATGTATATATGTGAATTTATATGAATATTAATATGTCATTCTATGCTAAGAGGTTGTTCAGCACTCGTTCAATTTCAATGGTATGGATTTCTGCTCTGGTAAGCTTTGATCAGAAAGTATTCAGATTTTACTAGCTGATACATAAACAATGTCTCACAGACAGACTAGTGTAATGGTTGTGTAAGTTTCAAATTCCAATAAAGCATTGTATAATTTCAAGCTGTAAGGGTCAAATTTTTTTCAAGAAACTTATATACCTGCCCCAAGGTTTTATGAGAGGTGAAGACTTGTATAAATCTTTACATAATGAATGATATAAATGAGCTCATTTTGGCAAGAGTAAATCAGACAAGAATGTTTAAATGTCAAATTAAAAAATAAATTTCATCACTTGGGAGAGTGGTATGCACCATAGAGATTTGAATTTTCCTCATGCTGATTAATTACGCTAATTAGCATTTGGCATATTAATATGTCTGCATATTATATAAATAATAAAATATAATTTCTAAATTAAGGTCATAATGAACAAAATGATATATATATATGCACATGGAAAATACATTTTCCTTGTTGTCTACCATAGTATTTAGAAAAAAAAACACAACAAAAACCCCACAAAGTTTATAGTCAAACTACACCATAAATCTCATTGCTTGGTACAGTCTAATGCACTATAAGTTTTGTCCTTTAGGTTTTGTAACTATATATTCATTTACAGTGCATTTAAAACCTGAAATGAACCACTCACCTGGGAGGCTCTCTCTAGGGTACTGGTGCAGGTGGCCGTCCCCTCACTGCTGGTGTCCACATCACCCTGGGGGTAGGCAGGGTGGTTTAAGTTCAGGAAGGTGTACCACCGGGGCGTCAGCGGCTTCAACAGACATGCATCTAGGAGACCGATCTGGGTGCAAGCCTGCGTGTGAGAAGAGAGGAGGAGGCATGGAGAAAAGTTAGGTAAATCTAGTTGAAGGGTGAGCATGCTTAATGACCTGGCAAACTGGAGTTCTATCATCATCATCATCATCATTTAAAGTCCATTTTTCCCACTCTGTGGGGTTGGACAGTACATTTCCTTGATGGCTTTCCTCCATGCTGTCCTGTCGTTTATTAAACCCACCATTGGATTCGGGCCTGTGTTCTGCAAAATTGCCAAATCATCAGATCTGCAGAACTCTGCATATACAGTAAGTACCAATTACTGTCTGATGTAGTGATAAAATGAAAATATGATGAAAAGTGGCCTATTTCATATCATTACAAATTCTCTTCAACTAAATCATGATTGTCATTTCTTCTGTAGCACATATTCAAAGCTGGTAGTTTCATTGAGAATATTTCACTTAAAATTTATGACTTTAATATTCAATTTGTATTGTTTTAGATTTATGTTTCATACATTTCATACATGGGGTTTATAGCATTACTCATGTCAGTTCTAGACTTGTCAATGTCAAATTAAAATTCCATTCTGATAAAGAAAAATCCTCTTTCAAACATTTGCATCATATAATATTTGAATTTAAATAACTAATATTTGCAAAGAAATACATTGTCTTCTGCATTTCTGTTTGAGGAGAGAAGCATGAATATTACCATTAACGAGTTAACAATGACCACAATTTGAAAAAATGTGAGCTACATAATGATCCATGCTCTAAATGACTTTGATAAGGTCTTAAAATGAAGCTCTGAAAAATTGTCTCTCAAAATGATTATTTGGTACTTTAAAAAAGTGAAAATCTATGAGTACTCAGGTTGACCAGATTTACCCTGCCCATTTCCTACTATAGATTTCTGTTTGTAGATCTAGGCTATTTTATACATCACCGCAGTGGTAATTCCAGGGGTGATGTTTATTCATACAAAATTTGCAAGTGGCAGCATAACTTTCCTAACTTTTGTATTGTAGGATGTTTATTTGTCTATTTAAGCACTACTATGTAGCTCAGATATCAAAGTTTGACAATTTCTTACACAAAAGTTCAACAATGTTAACTTGTGTCTTTAAATTAAAGTGAAGTCTACTCCAAGTCCATTTTTTTTTCAAAACTTACCAAGCAATCTTCCTGCCCATCCTGAGAGCAGTAGCAGACGTAGATCTGTAACGTGACGGCATGGAGCTCCGTGTCCTTGATGGGGGCGGTGACGACGTGACCCAGGGGAATGACGGGGGCACCTGTGTAACTCAGGGGTGGGGTGTGGAAGCTCAGAGTGGTGTCTGGTGGGCTGGGGACAATGTTCCCTTTGATGTAACTGGAATATAACCCCCAAAAAACAAAAAAACAAAAAAACAATGATTAATTTTCAATTAAAATAATGAAACATACGCAACACTTCATCATCTAGTGCCATCCTTTGGGGTGGGGTTGGCGTCTA
The DNA here is from genome assembly GCA_001188425.1 of Eucidaris tribuloides. Taxonomy (NCBI): domain Eukaryota; kingdom Metazoa; phylum Echinodermata; class Echinoidea; order Cidaroida; family Cidaridae; genus Eucidaris; species Eucidaris tribuloides. Next base: position 4,747 of record JZLH01S0220310.1, read on the forward strand.
TGTATCTCCTTCAACTTCAGTCTTGAAATCTTGATCTAATCTCTTCATAACTAAGTCAATGTAACACAACAACACAATTACTACTGAATTTAAACATACTTTATGTTTTAGAAGACGGGCACTTTTGGTTTCACAAAACTATTTCATAAGCTGTTCAGTTCTATTTGGAAAATTCTTGTCATTAAAACTTCTTCCAACTTTTATTTTGGAATACCATTTGTCTTTTTGTGCATTATTACATGTAACTTTCAACAACTATGGTATTCTGACAGTAACGTTTCAAGAAATATCAGAATGTTTGTCATTGTACAGTGATTGAGATGAAAACCAGCTTATAACCAAATTTGTTTACTATTCTTCATCTTCATTTACACAGAACTTAAAACATGATTGTACATATTACAAAATGACATTTAACATCATTATTTAGCTTGTGAGTAGACTGGAAATAATCATTAATCACAATATAGGATTTGAAAGATGCACAGTTTATCTCAAAATTTGTATACAAATAGCAAAAAAACAAAAACAAAGTAGTTGGAAAATGGTGTAATGTTGGCTTCAAAACAGGCACAGTCAATTTAATATTTTGTTGTAACATACCTCAAATCAAGTAAACAAATCAAAAACAATCGAACAAGCAAAATGATTGAATAACAAATACACAAATTTGTACATGTAGGTTATATTTGTGTATGCTTTGGCTAATAATTAAAATGTTAATAGGAAGACCTATTTTGATAGTCTTCTCATATACTTCAAGACTACAAAACTACAAAATTTTCAACTTACAATTGTGTCTCCTCTGACGGCAGCAGCTCTCGGAAATTTCTGAGGTTATCAAGAGTGATCATGATGATGCCCTCCTGTGCGTCGTATTGACATCTCAGCAGAATCTGGGTCACGTCAAAGGTCGAGGGGTCATACGCATCATCCAGTTCACCAGGTCTGGGGTTAAAATAACCAGGAAAAGGGTGAATAACAAGGGAATGGATCATGAATCAAGCACTTTTGGGGTCAAATTAAATGGATTTTGTTACAACTAATATTCTTTCTGATATAAAAACCAGTTGGGCTTTCCTAAAAAAACACAAAAAACAAGTAAATTGTTAGATCAGTTTTATGAAATATCAATCCTGCTTTTCAATGAACATAATGGCATCAATTGTACTGTACAACTACAATTTGCATGTTACAGTATACAATTTTTACACTTTCTTGAAATTTGACATAACATTTGAAATTAAGAACACAGAACAAAAATGACCATGATCTCTTAGAATATTGAAAACTGATCAAAAATGTAACCTTGTATAGTTTACTGATTTTATTCACGGGAAGGTAATGTCCACTAGGATTTTTATGAGTTTTTTGTCAGATCTTAATATTTTGTAGAATTTTTAAGTCTCTTGAGTTGATTTTAATCAATATAATAATGATGATTACAACACTTCAAAATATAATATTTGTTTACATACAAATTAAGCAAACTTTTATTTCCAATTTGATTGTTTTGATTGCAATTTTGATTGCTTTGTTGGTCTATGCTTTTTTCACTTAGTATTTTTCGTGCAATGAGCAGAAACTGTATCGATATGTACTGAAGTGATGGACCTGAGTAAAATGGTACTATTTGCGCAACAATGTTCATGGCAGCAAAAAGTTAAGTTAACGCTCTACAATGTTGAATAATGTCTTGAATAGTTAAGATACCTTTTCGCGGATGCTTCATAGACGCCACTGTCCCCGGCCATGGACTCATCACTCACAGCAGCTGATACTGTTAGGGTGCCTGCTATCACCTGGTTGTGGCCTGGTTGTAAATCACATCCTAGACAAGACAGAAATCAGATTCAATTAAAAGTTATTAAAATCAACTACTGCCACATGAGCTTTAGATATTATTGTCTAGTTGTATAGAAATTTATTAGAATGTGTACAAAGTTTGAGAAGTTATGGAGACTAGAAAAAGGAATTACAACACATTAAAATGTCATAATGAATACTATTGAACAAGAATAATGACATAGGAGCAGAACAATTAGATGAAGGCATGCATCAATTTTTGCATGGATGAACTTGATAAGCAAGTGGCATTGTACTAAAAATAATTGCCGCACTTAAAATGGCATGTTTTTTAGCCTCCTATGTCATAATTGTTCAGTGCCATTATTTTACAATTTTTCAAAGTACTGATATTCCTGTTCCTATAAAAAATAAATTCCCCAAATTGTTTAAAATTATAACTGACTGAGTAAAACTTATAAAACTTATAAATTTAATATGATTATGTAGGTCATCTTTATTTTTTTGTGACAGCCACCATTTTGTTAACATATTGTTAGAGTGAGAGTATAGTTCATGGAATTTGAAGTTTACACTTACATACACCAATCTTACATTTATGTAACTAAAGCAATACAGAAACTATGAAACAATTTGACAAGAGGATCCACATAAATATATCAATTGAATACTACATAAATAGTGCATACTGTGGAGTTTAAAGCACAAGTTTAGTTTTGGCGTATTTTTTTTTTTTATTGAAAGCTTTATGCCCAAAGGCCCAAAGGTCATATCACACAATAACAGATCTGAATGTCTCTAGTTTTTTTTGTTTTTTTTTATTTATCAATAAATGAAAAATCTCGGCGGGGGGGGGGGGGGTTGTGGGGGCTGGCATGGCGGAAACCCCGACGATAATTCGACTATATTTTACAGTATAGCATCCATACCGTTAATAAGGTGTTAAGTTTATCTGAATTATACCTCAGCAGAAAGATCAGACTCTGATCTTTCTGCTGAGGTATAATTCAGATAACCTAAGTATACATCTTTTTGTCAGAAATATGAATTACAGCTTTGCCCTTCCAGTATACAGCCTACATTATAATTGAAACAATTCACTAATTTTTACCTTCACTAATGGGACTCAGCTGTGAGTTGAGATACCCTTCTTGACTGCTGTATTCCGAAGTAGCATACTTGAGATCCAGGCCGGGCCTCGGCAGACCCAATCCACTCCTGGTAGGCCCGGTTGCTCCCAATAACCCCTGACCTCCGACCCCGCCCCGATCCCGCGAGCTCAGCTGCACTTGAGAGAGGTAGGCTGACAGTTTCTCACTATCAATGTCCATGTTAGCATTCGTGGAATCTAGTTGGAGCCTTGTCAATTTTGTGATGTGCTGTTGGTAGGACGGGGGTGGCCCCTCATAGAGGGGAACTCCACTGGGGTGGGGTGCCCCTTCCCCGTCGGCAGCCGTGGTGGCTGCCATCAGTCTATTGCTGCCCCCTCCTCCTGGGGAGGCGGGGGGCGAAATGGAGGAGAGAGATGAGCGGGGCGACAGCGACGGCATCGAGATGGGGGTTTCCCCCTGCCGGCCAGGTTGCTGGTGGGGGTTACTCGAGGTCAGACGAGGTGAGGTCGTTGACCCCTGGTATCCCAAACCTGCAATACCACCTTGAAGAAGGGCATCCACCTGGAAGTATGAATTGAGCATGAGCAGTGATTACTGAGTGATGACTCAGAGTTGACAAGAAAATTCCATGATGCAAACATGACACAAGGTAGATGAAAAACTATGGCTACATGTAAGTGCAGGCAACAATACAAGAACAATTAGGGGACAAAACTTCATTTGAAAATCACATGCACTTGACAGTAACTTTGACAAATTATTATACACAATTACAAATTAAAAAAAAAAAATCCTTCACCCTCGGAGAGAATAAACCCTTGATTAACTCATGTTTGTACTTTAATAAATACATTGACTAGTTGTTGCTTGCATTTTTATTGGTTAAATTTTCAATAGAGGAGAATTTATCATAGCAACATGTAGTGGGGTGGCTTAACGTCAATTTTTTGGATTACCGTTATTTTGTGGATAAAAGCCACCATTTTGGTACAGAGTTCCTTATGGACTAACTTTTGATTTCAGAAGGGGTACCACCCAAACAGGTTTTGGATCAGGTCAGGGGTATGTGGGCTGACCCCTCCCATGGTACAGAAATGTGAATTTTATGCACATTGTTCAGATATGTGAGCTGTTATGAGGGAAATTATGCACAAAGATTATTTATTCATGATATGATGAAAAAGAACAAGAAAGGCACCCGGCGGTGAAAACCCTAACTACCGCCACATGCCCGCCCCCCCCCCCCACACACACACACAATACTTGGCTATGTAGATAAACGTGTAGCCACAATATCGTTGTTACGAGGTGAATAGAAGTACCAATTTTTGTGTAGAGCTTCGTTATTAACTAAAATTGATATTTTAAGGGGAGACACCACAGCGGGTTCAAGATCGGGGGCATGGTTGGGGAGGACCCCTCCCATGGCTTACAGCAAATTTGGATTTTATGCACAGTGTATCTTATATGTGAACTGATTATGATGGAAATTATGCCACAAAGAATATTCATTTATGATGTGAGGAAAATAAGAAGTTGAGGGCCCAGGGGTGTAACTCTATCCCCGTAATTTGCCCAAGCCCCCCCCCCCCACAACACACTACACACCTTAGCTATGTAGTCATACTATGGAGTGCGCGAACCACAATTATTGCTCGTTAATGTTATAAATTGAAAGTACCATTTTTGCATAGAGCTTCATCTTTGGACTAAACCTTTTGATTTAAGAGAATAGCCACCCAAACGGGTTCAGAATCAGGGCAGGATGACGCATGGGGGGGATACCCCCCCCCCTGTCCATGGTACGACAGAAATTGTGAAATTTGATTGCCACAGCGTTATATTAAGTATGCTGAGCTTGTGATGAAAAGTAATGCCTATCAATTTATGAGTACTGTAGTTTAAACAGATTGTTTACAGGAATGCCCGGTGGTACTCCCCACTTCCCTTCCTAGCCCCACCATTACCTCAAGAATCCCCACCTTGGTCATGTTAATGGGTTCAGTCAAAAAAGATATCAATTTTTAAGGAAACAAACAAACATAATGATACCAATAGCATTTACCAGGATGGAGAAGAGGTGAATAAGGTTCATGGAAGGAGAGGGGTGGGGTCCAAAGGCCATGGGGAGGGGGGGCTATAACAAAGTTTCCTGTGACAAAAGGGAAAATATTTCCGAAACTAAACTATCAGAAATCGAAGATTAATTAGTCAGGATGTGGGGAGGGGGTTTACAAGGATAGTGGTAGTAGAGGCAGCGGTGAGCAGGATGGGGGAGCAGTGCCCATTTTACCTATGAAACTGCCCCTTTTACATGAAATTGACCTTTTACATATGGAATTGTCTCTTTATGCGGAGTTAATAATACCTTTCTTTTTAAACAGAAGTGACCCTTTCAAATATAAAAAGTGCACTTTTCACATAGGAGAGTGTCCCTGAAGTGTCTACGGTAGTGTCTTGGAAAATACCATCTTTACCTAAAAAGTGTCCTCTTTGTTATGGAAGTGCGCCCTTTTCTGTTGTACTTATAGTGTCACTTTTTCTTTGACTAAAATTTCCAATGAGTGCTACGATGCACATGTATTTTGATTTTGTTGCGACCCCTCCATGAATCCTAATCACCTCCTCTCCATCCTGGTAAATGCTCTGGTATTATCAAATGTTTGATTTTTAAAGATCAACATCTCTTTTGGCTAGACACATATCTACATGCCCAAGGTGGGGATGGGATGTCTTGAGGCATGGAGGGGGGAATGGAGGTTGGTGGGGAAGCTGGGAGAGTACACCTGATGCTTCCCTGCGGTGTTTTAAAATATATCACATTCACATCATTTGTGCAAAATATCCACCATTTAGCTCAAATACTGTCAATGTGCATAATGCACATTTTTGGACCATGGCGGGTGGTTCCTCCCATGATGCCCCAACCCTGACTCCCCACCTCGGTTTTGGTGGCTCCCCTTCTAAAGTCAAAAGAGTTTGTCCATATGGAAGCTCTGTACCCTAATGGTTCTTTTATCCACCTTGTAAAGGCAGTACAATAAAGTGATCCCAAGACACCCCAAAAGAGAAATTAATACAGTAAATATAATATGTCTCTTTTTTTCATCTGTCTCGGATGAATTAATTTGTGGCGACAATATGAGGAAGGGTAACTAGGGTAGGTTTACACCCCGGGCCCTTCCTCTCCTGTTCTAAACTATATCACATCATAAATAAATATCAGATTCATTGTGCATACAATTTTCGACATACTGTATATGATAACAGTGTGCATAAAATTTACATTCTTGTACTATGGAAAGTGGGGGGGGGGAATCATCTCCACCTGCCACCTGAACCGCTGATCCTAAACCTGGTTATGTGTAGGCTCTCTTCTAAAATCAAAAGTTAGTTCATAAAGCTCTATAGCAAAAAGATTGTGCTTTATCCACCGTTCAATGGCAATATTTTGGCTAAAACTGACGGCATATCTACATGGCTAGGTTGGGGGGGGGGTCTTGGTCGAATGATCGGGAAATGGAGTAGAAAGAGACGGGGGTAGGGTACCACCATTGCGGCTCTTCTGTCCTGTTTCAAAATGATCACATCAAAATGAATATCTTTTTGTTTAATCTTCTATATACAGCGCTCACATATACATGGTTCAGTAAAATTCATGTTTCTGACCATGGAGTTGTGCGCTTACCCCCACCCATGCCCACGATCCTCACCCTGACCTGATTTGGATGGCTCCCATTCTAAAGATCAAAAGTTAATTCATTAAGGAAGGTCCTATTCCAAAATGGTGCTTTTACTCCACCTTGTACACCAAAGTATTTTGAGCCTACACGCCTGTTTACATAGTCCAGTGTGTGTGGTTGTGTGAGGGTGGGGGGGCTTTGGGGCTTGTGTGGCGATGGGCGTGGGGGTCAGGTTACACCCCGAGGCAGTCTGTCGTATTGCATCAATCCATAAGTACAATATTCAGCATACAGCTCAATAGTGAAAAATGTGCCATAAAATTCACATTTCTGTACATGGAGGGTCAGCCCCAACATACCCCTATGCCCTGAATCCGGAACCCGGTTTGGGTGGTACCCCTTCTGAATCAAAGTTAGTCCATAAGGAAGCTAGCTGCCAAAAAATGGTGCGTTTTTATCACAAATACGGAATATTACACTAAGCCACCGCAAAATAAAATGTCATTTATTTATGGCCATGAAGAAAGACTATTAACACTAACAAAGATCTGTCGGCTGCTACTGGTGCTTTCTACGGCAAAAATTGACGACCAGGTGCAACTCAGACATCCTGACACAAATTTGTTTGAAATGGTAGATATATGGAGCCGCACAACAAAAATCCCTTGACGTTCATCTTTACCTTCTGTTGGATTGTTCTTCAGATTCGGTCAGTGAATGTTGCAGTTCGGCTGTTGTCTGATGGTCGCGCTGTTCAGAGAAACGCTTTATTTTTATTTTTTTTTATTTCACTTGACGCCCAGTGAACCTGCTGGACGGCCTAGTGCATCCCCGATGGAGCTTGTGAGAGGGTGCTCAGGGACAAACTGCAACATTACAAATTCCAAGCATTTCATTTTAAAGATTCAATCAAAACTGACAATCTTTACTTTTGTCCAGTTATTAACAAAGAGCGTTATTGTTCTGGATTATTTTTGACCAGCTTCAATGAACCAAAAGTAGAGACTATTTACCTCATAATTTGAAAATCACAGATTTTTTCAGTATCAATAAAAAGATTTATGTTATGTCAGTTATTAGCTCGGGTGTAGAAAACCTTTGACTCTCAACATTGTTGAGCGCTAAACCTAGCCCCCCCCTTCCCTTCCATTGCATATGAAACAAAGTAAGAACCACACTTGCAGCATCGGTAGGCAATTAATTTTTTTTTCCAAGGGCTACTTTTTCTTTTTAGCCTTGGGGCTATTTAAGTTGTTTGTGGGGCTATTTTGAATTCCAGCGGGCTACTTTTTTTGTACATGTACAATCAGCCATTTAGGTTTATATCACATAAGTTAATAGCGTTAACTCGCTTGTTCAATCTAACGGAGCAGAACCTGTTATAACCAAACCAGCCTTCACTCTTTATTTATGCCCTTTCCCTGGACATGTTTTCATACCTTAACTTGCCTGTTTAAATTTAGATATCACAATATCAACGCAGGTGACGCACTCTGTACTCTAGCTCATCAAATTACCATTTTTTTTTACATGATTAACAGAGTGTGTAACTTGTGAGTGTGGTAATCAAATCAATGTAATTTATGTAAAATGTATTTAATGTATTCAAATGTTAAATGAATGTGATGACTGCGCTTGACAAGAATTTTATAATAAAAAAAAAACAGATATGAAAAGTGGATGATTTCCAGAGTCTTTGTCTTGTATCTTGTATGGTTTTTTTTTCCTATCTCCAAATTATGATGGCTGATTGCTTGAATGAGTGGGTGTGAGTGACAACATACTGTACAGTGCAGCTCACTCACAGTAAACCTTTCACCAAGACTTTGGGAGCAGTATTCAGACAAACACGAGACAGACTGACACACCAGACACACACACACACACACACACACACACACACAAGCCTGCACACACACAAACACAACACAAACAAGAAAACAGCTGACACCATGCACACCACATTAACACTACTTAAACACAGCACATGAAGACACAGCCACTGTGAAGACACAAACTACAACCCAGCAATACAATAATGAGAACTAGAGGGAAAGAAAGATAAAGTTATATTTTTGTTTTTTATTGAATATAAAACTTCCATAACGTTTAAGTAATTTATGATAGCATGAAATGGATATCTCATCAGACATATCAGAAAGGTTAACTGTGAAAACCCAAAATGCTTTTGATTTTTCCAACTAAAATTAATGTTATTTCTTGCAAAAAAATAATGATCAGCCCATTCTAATTATTTGCATGGAGATCATCTGGTTGATGATTAAGTTGATAAACAGAGGTCGGGTTCAAATATTCCATTTAGTGATTATGATTTGATGTGTTTACTGGCAAACTGCCTTGTTTTCTTCTT
>JZLH01S0220322.1:0-28902 GCA_001188425.1 Eucidaris tribuloides
GTTCGTAGTAATGATGGATTCGATCTCGCCTCAGACAGAAAGGGATGCTAATGGTATAGTTTTGATCATAATATTTCTATTGGTGGCTCGTGCGACTATTCGTGTTCATAGGGATCGTCGCAGGATTTAAAAGGGGGGTGTTTTTAACTTTATTTTTTTAATTTTATTGACATTCATTGCAGTAGTGAGAAAATGTTGAAGATTTGGAAACTCGATTGGGGAGTGGGGAATATAAGGGAGGGGGGGGGAGGGGGGGGTAGGGAGTGCTTAGTCCGCCGCCCCTCGCCCTCGGCTGCTGCCCAGACAATGGCAATTTTTTGATGTTAAAAGTGCAGCAATTTTGGCAGTAATATTTGGTAATAAAATCGCCATTTTCCCAAGGTTTAGTTTTAACAGGATTATTGTGCTTACATTCGTTTTGATGGGATCAAAAAAATTCCGCGACGCGAGCGTAGGACGAGCAGGTTTGGAAAAAGTTTGAAAATCCAGAGAAGCGTTTTGTGGTGTATTTATTTTGAAAAGCTAAATTCAAACCTAATATTAAACTGCAATGTAAGTAAACGGATTTCTGTATTCAGTGCCTGTAGCAGGATTTTTCAAGGGGAAGATGGATAGTGAAGAAAATGAATCTTTGACGGGCCGGAACATTGTGTGATGCTGAGTAGGTGGCCTGAAATCAGAGGCGCGTGGTAGTCCTCAGGCCGCGCGTTGTATAGGATCGGGGTCAGGGGGCGGGAGCGGCTGAAGCTGTCGGGTTTCTGCAGTTCCATGAGGCCTATATTTGCAGCTTTTGATATAACACATTTTGTGATAATGAAACGTAACAATAATTAAGAAAATGCCCCACTTTCACTCGATTATGACTTCGATGGTATAACACTGTGTGTTATGGAATGCTTGATAGGTTTAATGATTGTGATAAATTTGTTCGGGGTCAGGGGGCTTATTTGACTTATGATTAACTGTTTTGTAAAATGAAAGTCAAAATTGATTAAAATAAAGAGAAAAATTTTATTACATAATGGACGTTACAAATGTATTTATTAGAATCTAATTAGTTTTCAAAAGGTGATGTTTGACGACCAAGTTTTTAACTCGGTTTGCCCCCACTTTTTTTAAACATTTTTTTCAAAGCCCCGCCCCATCCAAAAAGTGGATATGCGCCCTGGGTCAACTCCCCTCTAGCAAGAACGTAGATCCGTGAAATGATTTCTTTCCATGGTAGGGACACCATATTCGTAAATACGAACTGAATTGTAGTTTGGGCTCTTTACTAAGATACTTTCTTGCCTATAAGAAGTTCCGATAAGCAGATTTTTGGAGGAGGTTCGAAATCTGAGTGAAGGACTTTTGGAGGGAGCGATAGAGACCGAGCTGGGGATAGGATGTGGCTGGCAGAGAGAAGGCATTTTTGCTTGAGCGCAAGAACAAGGTGTTGATGCATATTTTTTTTATAACATATAACAGAAGTATGATTTCTCCAAATAGCAAATTTAGGGGGATAAGTAACAGATATACTTGTCGTTATTCGAGTGAGATGGTGTTTAGTTTGATGTGCAGTGAGAAAGAACATATAGTCACTGAAATGAAAAAGTAACGTGACAAACGGGACAATTTTAAATTAATTCTAACTTGAATTTTGTCGCCACTCACTGGTGTATCAGGAGTTCTTTAATGGGTGGGGGGGAAGACGTGGAGGGAATCGAATAAGCGAAATAAATGATATAAAACGTACCCCCCCGCCAAAAAAAGGGCGGTTTGTTATTGCCTTAAGGATAAAAACACAGGGGTGTAAGGTCAGTTAATTTTTTTTCTCTCAGTGTTTGTTTAAATTCACTTTTGTCTTTTTTTTGGTAGAATTGGGATAGTTTGGGAGGGTTTAGGAAGGAGTTCCCCTACCTAAGAAGAAAGCCATTTTAACATTTGAAAATCATATTTTATGGTCCTTTGAGTTGACAATCATCGAATATTTCATTCATTTTCAATTATTATTCATATGTTAATTGGACAAATAATAAATTTGGCTTTTACTTTTAAGAATATAAAAAGTATAATTTTCAGTAAGGAAGAAAATTATTATATATTTACAGCATTACACGTATTTATGTTGGGTGTTGTTGTTGTTGTTATATTATTTGTTTTATTTACTTTCTGGGGGGGGCACAAAATTTTTATTAATTTTTGTCATCAATATCTTATTATCGCGAATAATCACGATTTTCTATTTGTTTTATATTTGACCTATATGCTGGGAGTAGCCAATTTTATGTGGGAGGGCGAGTAAGGGATCATCTTGCGACGTCGACTCTTTCTTATCTTAAACCCCGTTGTAAAAAGTTGACAAATTGAAAATTCTTCAAAAATAATGCAAGAATATGTATGTAAACGTACGAAGGTAGTAGTACAAACTTACATAGTATAAATTATTCAATTTTGCTGGCACACTCAGCGCGAAAAGTGATAAGCCTATATTGCAATGCAAGTTTGGTGCGTAGCGCGTCGCGATAAAATTATTGAGAATTTTTATTAGCCACGGGATGAAAATAATTGAGGAGGCAAATAAGTATTTTTTGGGCCGGCGTCGGAAACTGGATAAATTGGAAAATTGGGTATGTTAAAAAGCTTACGCAAAATTTGACAATTTATTAGTACGTGTTGGGCCGCCAACTGAAAATTTGGGGGAATATATTGTTTTTTGCGCCGCCCCAGGCCAAAAAAAAAAGATAACATTTGAAAAATGAGTATTTTAACAGCAATGAAGGCACTAAAAACATAAACGCTTACACATTTATTCATTTTGAATGCGCAACTCGGGCGAAAAATTTGGCTAGCGCGACCATGCCATTTTGCCCGGCGTAACGGCACGACGAAAATTTGATCATTTTATTACCAGAGACAATGAGATATTGGGAAACATAACTGTTTTTTGGACCCAATCTCCCAAAAACTGAAAATTGAAAAAATGTAATGTATTATAAAAGAAAGTGGCTACACTGGATAAAGCATTTATTGCAAATCATTCTAATTACACGCCATTTAATATTAGGGCAGACTATGGTATTGGCTCCCCCTCCCCCCCAAAAAAATGACTAATTGAAAAATGAATGTCATTTATACAGTAAGGCCAACGTAAGGACTACAAAATATATCAATGTTACGGCGTTTTTTTAAACCCGCGCTTGCGAGAAAAATGTATAAACATATGTATAGGCACTGGAATTTTGCGCGCGAAGAGCGGCGCAAAATTGACATTTTTTCTTACTTTTACACTAGAATAAAATGATTCTTAAAAGTAATGATGGTATAGCGTAAAGCACATAAAAACCATAAATTGGCCATTAATGTTCTAGATTGCGGCTTTGCGAAAATATTGTTAGCAGTGTAATATATTTTCAATTCTGCCGCGGAGGGCGCAAAAATTGACCTTTTTTTACTTTTGCCCCCCACCAACCTTTCACAAATTGAAATCATTCTAATGATATGAGGCAAGATGGCAAAGCTTACAAACATTTTGTACAAAATGATTCAATGTTTTTGACGGCTTATGCGAAAGAAAATTGTTAGGCATGTGTTTTATTTTCAATCTATACTAGCGCGAAGGGTTGAAAATTGTAGATTTTTTTTTACATTTTGCCCTTCAAAAAATTGAATCGATATCCTTAAAAATGTAATTGCAAATAGCGAAACCTATCAAACATTCATGTACACAATGTTTTTTTTTTTGCGGCTTTGCGAAACAAAAAGCAACAATTAAAAATGTAAAAGAGCAGGCAAGGTAGTACAAAGACTGAAAAATGTTCATTTTAGGGGGGCTTTTGCGAGAAATTGCTGGCCTCTTGCACTTCTGACGCGGAGAGAGCGCGCGAAGTTTGATCATTTTAATTATACGCCAATAAATTTTTTTGATGAAAATTGTTCTCCTCGCCTCAAAAATCTGAAGATTGAAAAAATTACACAATGTTCAATATTATTGCTGCGCGAAGCGATCGAAAATGTGTGATACGTGTTCATTATTTTTGTCCTGGGCGCCCTCCTTCCTCCAAATTAAAATGAGGGGCAACATATGTTTTGCCGCAGCACCACCTTATAGAAGAAAACTAGAAATTAAAAAACGATACATGTAACCTGAAACAGGAAAGGAACTACAAAAAGACCGTTAAAACCTGACACAATATTCAATTTTGCGGCCGCGCTTTTGCCGAAAATTGCTAGCTATAGACTATAATTATGATTGCGACGGGAGCGAGCGAAAATGTATGAATTTTAATACCCCGCAATAAAAAATATATAGGAGGCAAAAGATTGATTTGGGCCCCCCCCACCTCCAAAAGCTGCGAAAGGCATAAAAACAAACTAACAATATAATTACCGGCCAATGAAATATTGGGGCAAACATATTGTTTTGTCCCCCCCCAATAAAAAAAAAAATAATAAATACATAAATAAAAATAAAAATAATAATCCTGACATGTTGAAAATGATATATGCTTAGCAGCGGAGCACTATACAAAACATTAAAGCAAGGTTAGTTTTGGGGATTTTTTTTTTAATTGAAGCTTTTTGCCGAGGTCATATCACACTGTAATAAAGATTTTGAATGTCTTTTGGTTTTTTTTAATCTCAATAAATGAAAAAATCTTTCGGGGGGGGGGGGGGCCCGGTTATTCCGAATAATATTTTCATTATAGCATCAAAGGGTCAATATGGTGGTAAGCAGTTATCCGATAACTTTGGATAACTAACACCATTAAACAATTAAGCATTGGCATTGTCATTTTTGTCGGCGATATTTGGCGGCAAAATTTCTGGTATTTACAACACTTGGCGCGCGGAGGCGAGGAATATTGCTTTTTTTTCACTTTATGCCCACCTACACCGCCCATCGGCAACATAGACGGAAGACATGTATGGAATATAACTTTAGATCTATCATCTTTCGTAAAAAATTAAACGGAGGTTATAAGAAAGGGAAATGCAGAACCATCAGTCTATACACAGATATGGGCAAAAATTAGAAAGTTAAGGCCAAGACCAGACAGTGCAACCTTATGTAAGTTGAAGTTTGGGGAGGCTTGGTCCTGTCTTGGCTGCCATCAGATTATGAGGACCAACTGACAGCTTCACGAGCGGTGGGGTCCGTAGGATATTTTAACGTTAACGTATAAAGCGCCGGATGGTATACCAGTTAGCCTTACAAAACGCACGTAAAAACATGCATCACCTGCTTCAAACTATTACAGGCGTGAGCATCAAAAGATATGTAATAGGGTAGCGGGCCCAGATACGTTGACATCGCTTATGTCAGCATGATCTATACATGCAAGATCAGATGACTGGCGTCGGGGCCCGTGCATGCGGTGTGTCAAGCTAGTGGCAGTTAGTGCTAGAGTGCTAGGTTGAAATTATGATTATTAATCTCTGAAGGACCTATTAGCCAGAAAAAAATCTGCAATGGCTTAGGATAATTGACAAGGGGTTGATAGGTATACACAAAAATATTCAAAACCCCCCTTTGGCAAAGGGGGTGTTTTAAACACCTTAAACACGCCCATTTTGCCAAAAGGGGGTGTTTTTGAAACCAAACGCCCCCTGCGTATAACGCGTATGGCAGAGTGATAATATCATTGAGAACTAGTAAGATTAACTAAGAATTACTTAGAGTAATTGAGTAAAGCCTCCATTTCTAAAATATCAATTGAGTGGACAACAAATAATCGAATAAAACATCAAAGGCTGGCAGGAATTAATTAGAATAATTAAGGAAAGAAATGAAAGAGAAAATAATAATTTGTTAACCTTAAATAGTACGTTAACGAAACTATAAATGCATGAAGAAATAAAAAAATAATACATACATTAATAAATAAACAATGCGTCGTAGATAATATGATCACCAATGCATAAATACATTTATTACGGGTTAAAAACTCACTAAAACGCATCGTTGAATGTCATTTTATTTGAACAGACATTGACGAATGTATGATGAATACGCATAACTGTGGTAACAACACGGTCTGTACTAATACCGACGGATCTTTTTCCTGTGACTGTGTTACTGGCTTCAAGAATTCAACGCTGGTTGACAACACGTGTGAAGGTATGAAATCATAATTGCAGGAACTAGTTCCTTCTACTGACTGTATTGCATCATTTTGGCAATAGGGTATCCAAATTGGTAAATACCTGTGCGTATTTATAAGCTTGTGTGACTTCCCTTAACAACAGGCAACGGTGCATTTTTTCCCCTCCAAAACAATGTTGTTTGAAAACTGATCGCTGTTTAATTAGAAATAATCCCTAGAAAAATTAACGTTTTCTGTAGTTAAGAAATTGCCACAGACGAAGACGAAAAAGTTTGATCCATTCTTCTATTGAAACAAGCATAGCCTACCTTTGTGTATATATGACGAAAAATGTTCCCTCTGTTTGCCCCGGAAAGTATCTATTAAGTCTGCGATGAGTTCACTTGACATGATAGCGGTGATATTTAAACGAAGATCATTTAGTAAATAAATAAAGACTACAACATATTGTCACTCCATTTATGAGTCTAATGAAAAAGTACGCGTGTAATGGTAAAATGCATATGCAAATACGAACAGAGATAAATATATGGACAGGTAAATAGGAAGATAGATGGATAGATGGACAAAGATATATATATAGATAGATAGATAGATAGATTATCTATCTATCTATCTATCTATCTATCTATATATATATATCTTTGTCCATCTATCCATCTATCTTCCTATTTATCTGTCCATATATTTATCTCTGTTCGTATTTATCTATCCATCTACTATCATAGTAGATGGATAGATAGATAGATAGATAGAAAGATAGATAGATAGATAGATAGATAGATAGTAGATGGATAGATAGATAGATAGTAGATGGATAGATAGATAGATAGGTAGATAGATAGATAGATAGATAGATAGGTAGATAAATAGATGGCCTGATAAATAGATGGAAATATAGATTTTATTGAACGAAATGACCTTTCCTACTACCAAGCATGATCTGTCATCATATGTCATGAGACACGTCAACAAGCTTGTCACAAATATATTGCAGATCATCAAATGTCACAAGTCGTCCGTACATCGAGGGGAAGATGCACAAGCAACATGATTTGCCCAGAGTATTCTATCTAAATGACCGGGGACCTTAATGTTCCTGACTGGCTCAGTAACAACATTTCAACATAGCAAGAACCGAGTGTATAGTTTGTATTTCCCTAGTAGTCAATGGAAGAACCAAATGAACTTCATTGCCATCAGCCTTCGTAATAGAAGGGAATGCAAAGACAGCCGGGCGTTGCGCAGTGCTGACTGCGGTTCAGGTCACCAACAGGTTGGATAAAACTGAAGGGTCGCAGCTGGAACAAGAAGAAATCGCTTGAAAGAAGTTCAAACTAAACCTGATACATTTGAAAGATCCAGCCACAGCAGCTGCATTTGAATCCACTCAAAAATCATCGAATAAGCAAGGTTGTTACATGGCCAGTATTGGTAAATGTATTAACCTCAGCAACAAAAGATCACTGTCCTGTGATCAGACAGAGTGAGAAGCCATGGATACTTGACTCAGAATGCCAAGAGAAAAGTGTCTAAATGCAGTCATTGGAAATGACGTTCAGATAGTTTATTTCAGACAATAATAGAAGGAGTGGTAGAAGGGACGGCCAGGCCAGGACAAAGGGAACTGGTTGAATTGACCACATCAGGCTTTGGACGGATGGTGGAATGGCTGTAGCAAGAGATAATGCAAACAAGAGAATGCCGACGGCAGCTTTCTATCCAGTACCTATTCAGACATTTTTGTTCCCGACCGATATCTTGTGAAATGAAGTCTGTAAAAGTCAGTGGTTGTAGATAATGTCTTATTTATTAGCAAATATGGTGTGGTGTGGTATGCTTTACATTAGAATAAAAACAAGTGTATGGCCTACTTCCATGAGACTTTTTGGCCAACTCTATTCGCTCTGTAGAATATTTAATTTTGTATATGCTTATTTATTTTTACATCAAATCTATTTTAGATTGTATTATTTCGTATAATAAATAAAACTTCAGAACTGGCAGTTAATTAGGTAGGTCACTAGTTGGGGATTGTCAATATCTGTCAGTGGGCAAGGAGAACCAGTCACTCTACATTCATTGACAACGTGTTCTTGGGTCTGGATTTCACCACACGGGCAGAGGTCAGAGTCTGAGATGATGAGATGCCCCATTTTTCATATTTGCGGTATGACGGCCAGCACCTGAACGTAGTCTGTTCAACTGTACCCAAGGCTTTCTGAGTAGGTCGATGCTTGGGTGCGAAATAACCAAGATTCTATGAATGGCTTGAGCCTCTCATGGGCATCCAATGGTGTAGAACCTACTGCTGCCATGTTTAAGAATTGGCTTAGGGGCTTCCTTGAGGTCAGCCTTTGTGGAGCTTGTTTCTCAAAGAGCACATCGTGTAGGAGCTGATTTGGCCGAGAAGCTTTTTCTGTACAGCCGTCTGTAAATGATATCACGACAGGCCTGATGGGGAGGTTGAATCCCAGATAGGGACATAACGGAGTGGAACGAATACAGCCCGAGACGAGTCTCAAAGTGCCATGGATGGGCATGTCTACACGGTGGGTGTGAGCACTCTGTGTCCATACCAGTGCACAGTACTCTGTTGCTGACAATGCAAGGGCCATAACTGAAGTTCTCAAAGTAACTGGGTCAGCCACACAATCATTTTGTCGCCACAGTGCATAAAAAATTCATTGTGGATTCCATCTGGACTAGGAGCCTTGACTTGCTTCAGACGCTTGATAGCCGTAGTCACTTCCTCGACAGAGAAGTCAAGATCTAGGTCTGCATGCTCCTGAAGGGTGGGCTCTGTATCTCAGGCTAGAAGTTTCTCTGAGGTCTTCTCTTTGGAACTTTTTCTTTCTGCTACTGCAAATGCCGTTCTTTACAAGTGGCTTTGTAATGTCATCTGGGATTAGAGGCCATTACTTCTTTTCAGAGGTTCTGCCGGTCAGTTTGTTTTTGAAAGACTATACCTTCTGGGAGGAGTGGATGAGGTCAATGTCAGTGACAGCTTCAATTAATCGTTCCTGGCGTTTCTGGTCTAGATGGGCAATGAGGACATTCGCAATATCCCTTTGATCTTCTGGGTTAGTTCCAATTTAGCTATTGTAAAGGTTTACATCATCCCAGGATTGGATGTATGCTTTGCGAAACCTTCGAGGCACGTATGACGAGAAAATATCGGGCCGCTGGAGTTGGAAAAATTTTAAATTTGGCAAACGACAATAACTCAGGGTAATGGTCCTATGATTGAAACGACTTACTCAAAATCAATGATCGTGGGATCATTTTGTCAGACAAAAATGTTCCAACCAAGGAAATAAAAACCGGTAACATTTTACCGATGATATTGCATTTTTTTTTATTCTTTCTTGGTCTCCCTGTATGGTGTGATCTATATTATGCTAGATATCGACGAGTGTTCAGAGATGAACCCGTGCAGCACTCTGGCTTACTGCGACAATACTGAAGGATCGTTTACATGCACCTGTAGTGGAGGATACATCGGGGATGGACGGACTTGCACAGGTATGTCAACTTCATTAATATCATTGGACTTTATTATTTGCACACTCCGAATTGCTGTCATCGAGAAAACAAGCTAAAATTATTTACAATGTCAGAATTCATGTAACTCTTCACCTGTAACAAAAGCCCTGACTCTAAACTGTCGGTTTTCTTTTGATTAGGTGCTTCAAATTCAATGCAGCAGCGTAACGTCGCTCATCAAATTTGAATTGTACGAGGTCGTTAAACTAGTCTGACTGCCAATCCTGATTTGTGTACTATCTAGTGAAAACTGAGTACCTGTTGTTCAAATCGCATAAGGTTAAACACTCACACCAGGGCAGTTGGACAAAATCTGAGCAATCCTGACTATGGCAGGCATCTATCAAATTCAAAATTATTGGTTGAAAGCTACATCCATTTTCTGAAACCTAGACCACCGTTACAACACCAATACAATATCGCTTACATTTCAGGACTTTACACCCATAGGCATGAATCTCCCATTTTGAAAATATCTGGGCAAAAAGGGTTTGGTGTGCGAATAAACAATACAGCCTTTAAACATCTTAATGCCATTGCGACAATACTGTTAGCTTCGCCTATGATGTTCTGAGTGTGGTTCTGAGACCATTAACTTGTGTTTTTAAAGTTCAAGTACCGTTTTAGCAAATGATGAAAAATATTGTTTTGTTTTGTTTTGTTTTTGTGTGTAAGGGGGCTATTCTAATATAAAATTGGATTCACTGAGTCCAATACATTGGATGCCCAATGTATTCCCATATTGCACTCCTGGCCATTACTACGCATGCAAAACAGCAACCAAGCTTCGAGTCGGTTCAGGACATGTATTTAATTGGTTACCTCGATTTGTGTATAGTACTATGAGAGGGAAGATTCTAAAGACATAATAATGTTTTTAGATGGACTTTTTGCGATATATTAATGCCCTAAAAACATGCTAGTAAATGCGTTCACGTTTGAGAACTTCATGAAAAATTGGAAGAAACAAAACCAAAAAACAAGTCGATGGCCCTCGGACGTTTTGCCGTATGAAATTTACGTAATAATATTAGCTCTGTAATCATTTAAATATTCTGATTTGTCACTATAAACAATTTTCAGTGAGTGTAATGCTGTTTTCTGATTTCCGTCGTTACAAATACAATATTTTGTGAAAGATTGATTGAACAAAAGTTGTCTCATCGACCAAAATAAAACTTGGGCTTTAAGAGCCACCGTATTTCCAGAATTGGGTGTTTAGTTTTAATTTCCAGCCATGTGTTTAGCCCAGAACTTTTAATGCGTGTTGTTTAATTGTTTTTGTGTTGCATGGAAAATAAGCAAAATCGGTAAATGTTTTTTTTTCTTCAAAATTTATTGGCACAGATTTACATGGATTTATGGGTTACCGAAGGGTAAAATATTATACCACTATTTTCATCCATGTTTTTGTCTATACAGATGAAAATGAATGCCGCGATCCGACGCTTAACGAGTGTCACGAACAAGCCATGTGTGTCAACGAGGTTGGCTTCTACTCATGTCGGTGTCAAGCTGGCTGGGCCGGGAATGGTTTCAACTGTAGTGACGTCGATGAATGTCTGAACGATATCGATAACTGTAGCCCCGTGGCCGTATGTACCAACGTCATCGGAAGTTATACTTGCGCATGCGTGGATGGTTACATAGGGAATGGACAAGATTGTGCTGGTAAGTTGGTGGTAATGGGTGTGTAGACGTCAGTTTTTCAATGAAAATAACACGAGCTTATAAACTCCAAGCCGCGACCTGTCGATGGATGAATAATAATATTTCTGTGAAGTCACTTTTATGTAGGTCTTTAAAGGTTTGTTTCATTGTGATTTCTGTTTTTTTTTCAATGAGTGCTTCAGTTGATATACCCATCGTAATGATGCACGGTTATTAGTTCTAATTGTTTATAGAACGGACAAGATACTAAATAAACAAATTTTTAACATTTTTGTACTTTGCTATTTCCATGCTAAGTGTTCTCTATTTTTCTCACTGCTTCATTTATCATATTAAAGATATCAACGAGTGTGAGCTCCAATCTGATGACTGCAGTCAGGAATGCATCAATCTGGAGCCTGGGTATCGTTGTGACTGCCGTGAAGGGTTTAATCTTACTGCTGACAATAGAACCTGTGAAGGTACCTTAATTTATCCAAAGACTTAGTTTTCTCTCCATTTAATGCAATCAATGTGATTGATGTTTTGCAGATCAGGAAAGTCACTTAGTGTGATTGATGTTTTTCAGATCAGGAAAGTCACTTAGTGTCCATGTTTATGAAAGCGACTAAGTTCAAGTACTTAACACCTCTGAATAATTGGTATCAAATGATTATTACTCAGTACATCATCGAATGATGCTGTTAAGTGTAACTGAGATATTGTTATCAGAAGCTATATCTCATAATTACAACTAGCAAAATAGCATCATGAAAGAAAAGCAGTATTAAAAGGACATGGCAAGATTGGAAGAAGCCATCAGTTTAGGAGGCAGGAATATCAGAATCATGGATTGTGTTTGTGAAAATTTCATGGTCAAACATGTCTTCGTTGTTGGATTATTATTAGAAACTGCTATGATCAAATTGTTGAGAAGCTATTTAGGGATTGAATTTATATTAGGGTACTGTATTATTTAGTTCAAAACTTGTGTAAGTCAACTAATTCAATACTTATCTTTCTATCGTGGATATAAACGGGTTGGTTATTCATAATGATAACGATAATCATGGTAAATAATTCTTATTTACCCGGAGAGTCCTTTTCAGTGACAAGCACTGTTCCCCTGGAGGGCACTGCTTCTGGCATATGCTTCCACCCATTTGGGTTTTAAGGCATTATGAATTCTAGTAATCATGTACTGCCCCTTTAAGTTAATCAGCTTTGAATAAATGTTGAAGATGGAGTCTCTCGTTGGTTTAACAAACATCAAAAGCAGACAGATTTACAGCTGGGTTGATATCAATGTCAGAATGATGATCAACCTCTGGTACACAGACTCACTTGCAGAGAACGGGTAGAAATCCTTTGAAAGGACGGAATTGCTTGTACCTGTGTCCTTTCACAAATATTTGCAGCATCACTTTTATTCTTAATATCTTTACTGCTACCTATCCCAAGAGCAAAGATATCTGAACTGTTTTCTGCCTGTAGAAGACACAGCCCAAGTATCAATGAAACAGCTTCTGACGTTGGACTTTGATTGTCTGTGAATCTTTCGAGTCCCGCAGTCTCTTCCCTATTATGCGGGACAAACTCTCCTCATTTACTTGATCCGTCGTTGGGAACGTCATGCGGTATTACATTTCACCAGCGGCTAAAGAATACGTCCTGGCGTAGCCTAACTTGGAATGTAGACTCTAATGACAAATCTAGTAAGTGTATAATTACAGATAATATCTGCGCAATTATGATGACCCATTATACCCTACTGCACCACTTTGATTCCATTTGAACAGTAAACCCTGATGCTGTATGCACCCAGAATCCATGCCGAGACTTTACTCTATGTACATTTGTCAATGGAGTGACAACTTGCAGCTGCAACCAAACTGGATTCGAGTTGTTGCTTGACAACGTAACATGCGCAGGTGAGTCACGGACAACGATTAAAGGAGTCATGATATCACAGTGTGGGACTCAAGGCTATAAAACTGAGTAGGCCCACAGTTTATTTGTGATTTCTCAATATAACACGATTCACTTTTAAAAGGATCCTCTGGGGGCCACTGTCATTACAAGGTGTACACCATGCGCGTGTATGGACTTTCAAAATGAACCCTAAGCAAG
The DNA here is from genome assembly GCA_001188425.1 of Eucidaris tribuloides. NCBI lineage: Eukaryota > Metazoa > Echinodermata > Echinoidea > Cidaroida > Cidaridae > Eucidaris > Eucidaris tribuloides. The sequence continues at coordinate 13,413 of JZLH01S0220322.1, forward strand.
TTATTATCTCAGAATATCCTAAACAAGTATTCAAGTCTGAAAAGATACCCTTTTGACGTCAACCTTCTTTATAATACCCTAAAAAATTGTTCAAGTATGAAAAGATACCATTTTTAAGTCAACCTTCATATCAATTTCTAAGCGATCTTTTTCTTTCTTCATAGTCTAGAGTTTTGCAACACAATGGTAAACTTAAACTTAAACCGTCGTTTTTGGCACATATTTTGCCATTGTAACAAATCTGCAAGCTTTATATTGAAACGAGATTGATGATAATCAAAGGTTTCTCTTTAAGGTTAGATCAAAATATGTGACCAAAGTCACTGTTGTGGCACAGGGAATTGAGTCTAAAGACTTCCTTTTTGTTAAAAAAAAAATCTCGTGGAAGATCCCCTTTTTTTCTCATTTTTTTGTGACTTTGCCGCTTCATAATATGAAAGTGCTTCATCTATGAATAAATTGAAGATGAATATGTGTAGAGGGAAGTCCGAGGATTCTAAAAATGTAAAAATGAAATTTTATTGGTTAGGAGAAGGCCCGCGGAATTGGCAAAAACCAATCCAGACACCATTTCCTCTCAGTATGCAGCTGGCTAGAAATCAACGCAGCCTTTATTATTACGCGTTCGAGTGTGAATGTAAACAATAGACATGCTTCTGCACAGCGCGGCGTGAGAGCAGTACTGCATGACCTGTGCGAATAACCTCGTATTTCTCTGCCCGAAAGAGGAGTGTTTTTTGTGCTAAACAAATTGATATGCTGTTAAAAGTATACCCTTTTTCCTGATTTTGGCGATTTTTGATACCCTTTTCAGTGTACGTGCGTACATCTCCCGACCGTTAAAAACATCCCTTTTACGCGTTTTTCCACACGCGCATGGTGTACACCTTGTAACTAAAGTGGGCCGCCGGTATGATATCGCGTGGTGGGTTTCAAGGCTATGAAATTTAGTACAGTTTGTCATTAATTTCTCAATATAACACTGATAACTTTTAAAAGGATATATCAACAAAGTCTTAAGTTCTCAATAAAGCAAACGATGAATGAGTACGTTGTAATTCCTACATGTTTCTTTCAGACATCGATGAATGTAGTACGAACAACCTGTGTGAGACACGCTGCTCCAACACCGAGGGTGGATTTTACTGTTCCTGCGATCCTGGGTTTAATCTCGATGTGAATGAACGGAACTGCACTGGTAAGTTTGAGTAGTTTGCCATTATTAATATGATGTAATTTTTCTCATATTATGTATTTACTCTGAATTATTACTTATTTTCTATTTCAATGATAAGTGTGCAATAATTCAACCTTAAAGTAAGGTTTTAATAATGTCCGCCCCATTTTCCTAAAATAAGTATACGTGTGAGCATATATGACAGAGAAACATACACCCGCAAGTATTCTTACATTCAAAAATAGAGGTACCCCGTGTAAAAGCAAGACCTGCCTAACTAAGGGTTCGTAAACCTCATGGACGTCTAACTCATATATTTGCTGATCCAGTAGAAGTATTTGAAATGAAATATTGGAGGTTGTTGTTTGATTTTGTCATTTCATACAGATATCAATGAATGTGACACCACACCGTGTGACAGTAACGCTGACTGTAACAACACCCCGGGTTCTTTCACCTGTTCATGTAACCCTGGTTATACTGGCAATGGAACTTACTGTGAAAGTAAATTTTGATTTGGTGTAATTCGCACATTTCTTGATTAAATTTGTACTAATATTTTGTTTTATTGATATTTTTTTTATGTATCTAATATGGATTCATTTTCTGTTCAGTTATTTACTATGTGTAATAAGGAGGCTGTAAACCGAAGTGTTATATTCGAAGCCTATTGCTTATGATTGCTTATGGACATAAATTGTAATGAAAATGCAAAGAAAAAGGTTGGAAAACATCAGCATATCTGAATAATCCAAGTTATACAATCATGTGGTAATCATGAAACGAACTGATAATCTCTTTATTGAACATGAGGGTGATGATCAATGATAATTGTGAAAAATGACTGCGCATCTGCTTATTGGTTATTTTCGCAATATATGAATCAGCCACTAGCTAAGTTCACCTTATATTGTTGGCATTCTCAGCTTTCGTAACAGAGTCACGCTACTGATGCAGCACTAAAAGATACCATGAGTTAAAATAATACTCTGCTACCAGGAAATGCTTCAATGACAAATAGGGGTGGGATTCTGCACACAATGCACAGAGGGTTAACGAAACAACCAACGCAGTTATCTTTTAGTCATCGACACAAGCAACGATTTGAATAGATTTGTCCGTTTTTATTGCTGAATGATTGGGTTATTTATTAAAGTAATGATATAAAGTGCTGCATTACATCAAATTGTCGGATTTCTAACCCAATTTCATTACATTATCGTTCATAACTTTCACTTTAGTGCTTGAAAGAAATTCAGAGAGTTTCGAAGTAATTGGGCATTGTTTTGTTTGACATATTTGACAAAAATTACTAATGTAGCATAGATACCTTAGGGACACCACTCCTATTACATGTCCTCTGTTAATGTAACATTTGTATATATCAAATCAACATTTCATTTAAGTCATACATACAAAACAAACGTGTCATGGTATTCACAGAAGGAATGGTGTACCAGATATGGTGTAAATATTAAGGAATCTGTTACGGCGCAACAAATGTCGCACCTGGGGGAACCATTTTACATCGTTCGTGACTGCAGCTGAGTACCTTATACTATAAACTTTTGAAGCAAACTTCAGGTTTTGAGCCAAATATCCAGTTATGTAGGAAAGAATAAGCTATCAATTATGTAAGATCAAGCATCAAATAGGTTGACAAATGTTTCCAGTGACACTGTGTCCAAACTTCGTAGAACGACCCACTTACCAATCCCAGTTCCAATCTGAAATTGTCAAATGCAAAGTCTTTCGAGCCTTGCCCCAGTGGTACTAAGAGTGTTAAGCTATAACTATTTCAGATATCAACGAGTGTGACATCAGCTCACCGTGTGCTACTAATGCCGACTGCCAGGATATCATAGGTTCCTATACGTGCATGTGTAGGACGGGCTACCGAGGGGACCCATACTCGAGTTGTACAAACATTGACGAGTGCTCAGAAATGCAAGGTCTCTGTCATGTTCAAGGAATATGTACGGACACACAAGGAAGTTATAACTGTTCTTGCCAACCAGGATACACTGGCGATGGAACTGTGTGCACAGGTATGGGCAGCTACAAGTGAGTTTTAGTCTGCTAGTTGACCTAAGCCGAATCCTCAAATAACCATCGAATTCAAAGAACTTAAAACTAAAGCTGTATTCCAAACTTCTTGCATTTGCAATTTCGATCTAAAAACAGGTGACAATATTTTACCCACTCTAGGCAGGAATTATCGACAGAGCAAGAGGATATATAGTTATGCAAATAGTTTGTGCGGCAATAATGATTGTCAAGAGGTCGCGCCCCGTATCCGCTCTCTAGGAATGGATATAAACTGCCATTTTTGTATTAGGAAAGGCAATTATGCATAATGACACTAAAGTCAAGACAATTAAAATCTGGTACCTTTTTACTGGTCTCTCCAAGTAGTTTCTAAATGGTTACACTTACCAACTGGTAATTACCCCGGGACCAATTGACAATTGGTATTTTTATTGTACTAGTAACAGTGCCAACTGGTCAATGTTCCAATATATACAATGAAACAAATTAGAATCACTTTAAAACTCGATCAACATTGTTCCAGTTGGTACCATTTGCCAGCTGCCAACCCTTTTTTTCGACCTGGGCTATTGCATTTTCTTTCATCAACATTTCGTGACCTTTTCTTTCTTTTGCGATACATGATCGCACTTGTATCTTATGTTATCATCATTAGATATCAATGAATGTGATGACACGGCCACCTTCTGCGGATCAAACAGTGACTGTACCAATACGGACGGATCGGCATTCTGTTCCTGCGTGACTGGATTTATTAGTTCATCTGGCAAGAACTGTGCAGGTATTATATTCTTCCGTCTTATTTCCCACTTCTTACCCGTAGCATATCATCAGACAAAACGTTGCACGGATGGCGCACATTATACCAGTGTTTTCTTGATTTTTTTTTTTCAAAATAGGCACGATATCATGCCTGCCTGTAAACAAATCAATCTATAGCTAGTGGTAGCCACAAGGTATACAATTGGGTGGGGGTTGGCTTTCCATCAAAGCTGCCATTAGAGTTTCCCTTACAGTACCTTTTAAGGGTGAAACGATAATCCATTGCAGAGAAAAATTAATGCAAATCACCATTGAATGGGTCTTTTTCCCCACTGTTTACAGATTTCGACGAATGCTCCAACAATGTAGACTCGTGTCCAGACGGTATGTCTACATGCAACAACATACCTGGTGACTATAACTGTACCTGTTCTGATGGCTACAGGAACACCTCACCCAAAACATGCGAAGGTAAAATGCGTTTGCACGTCGAATGTTGGTATTTCAGATTTTGTGCTTTAAAAATAAGCGTGATTTTTTAACGTACGTGAGTGGGTGCGCGGCGCGTGTGTGTAAACGGTATTCAAATGAAATCCCTAAAAAGTGGTGATTGTGATGGATGGAAAAACAAATCTCAATGTTATTTTATCGGCCCAAAGGATAAAATTGAAGCAAAAGTGCAAGTGCTGATTACGTAACTGGCAGCCCAATAAGATCGGGATGCAATTCTCATCAATCAGTCGATAATTGACACTCGAATTCATCTCCTTGTAATGTTACAGATATCAACGAGTGCATTGTGGGAACACACACTTGTAACGCCACTGCTAAGGAAGTGTGCGTCAATCTTATCGGCGATTTCCGGTGTGATTGCATAGCGATGTATTCGAGAGAGAACGAAATCTGTACTGGTAAGTCATTTTAAAGGATGCGTTTACCAATGCTATTATGGTTGTTATGATTGTGATGATGATAATGATAATAATGATGATGGTGATAATAATGATGATGGTGATAATAATCATGATGATGACGATTATTACTATTATTATTATTATTGTTATTATTATTATTATTATTATTATTATTATTATTATTATTATTATTATTATTATTATTATTATTATTATTATTGTTGTTGTTGTTATTATTATAATTATTATTTTATTCCTGTTATTATTATTAAATCTTCGACATTTGTATTACAAGGTTATGGTTAGTGTTACTCGCATACTAATAACTGTTAAAACTATGCTTAACATCATTAGGCAACAATTTGGCAAGCTTAATGTTATTTTTTCTTCAACAGCTGCGAATACTTTGTCACTTTGTGTTCGATTTGACACGATCAAAGGGTTCATGGTCAGCAGTTTTCCTGATATGATTATGTCTGAGAGTACCCAGGCGGATCTTGCTGGTGATGTAAGTATCGAGCAAGATATCACTTTATTTCTTCAATTCGGTAAGGTGGAGGTGTTGATTGTTCTCATAAGTGGATTGCTGGCTCGATTCCCGCTAAGCGCATATTCCGTTCTGCTGCAGGGTAATTTATCCCCGCTGTTGTCTCCGCTCCTCGGGGAGAAAAAGGGACCTACGGAACCTTGCAGTAATAATCATTTGTAAACCCTCGTAGAGAGCGTTATTTGTCACTGAAACTTGCTACTCATGGTAAATAGAACGTTATTATTGGTAAAAAAAAGTAGAGCAACGTAGTTCATTTACTGCAGAAAGGTATATAGCCTAAACCATAAAACGACAACACTGGCCTCACTTTTTGGCGATGATGAAACAAATATGATGTATGTAAACGAGAAGTGGATTTTTGGATATGTGTATGATTTTTTTTTTTACACTTCTGGATGGGGAAGACTTTATATCATTACTCAACAACTTTTGCGACCTAATATGTTTCATCTCTTGTTAGGTGTCTCATGTTATGTAAAAAAAAAATGTTTATGTTTCATCTATTATTACGTTTCTTCTAATGTTATGTTCCAAAAATGTTTAAGAAGAATGATAAACAAGATCTTGGGGATATAAAGGTCAATTAAAATAGGACAATGACCTTATTGTTCGGACAATTTGATAGGTTTTTAGAGAATAGAAAAGGTGCGTTCCTGTCCAACACACTATGGTCAGTCCAAAAAATGAAAGAACCTTGAAAAGAAAATGAAAAAGGGAAAACAGAAGAAGCACAAGAAGAAGAAGAAGAAAAAGGAGGAGGAAACAAAGAAAAAAGAAAGAAAGAAAGTAGAAGAATGTCAAGGACATCATTAACAATTGCCTGTCCTAATATATCTTGAGATATAGCCTTTTTAAAGAACGGGATAGAATAAATATTGGTAAACTGAAAACTAACGTGCAAATTGTACATTTCGGTGTAGGAATTGACTGCCTTTACCTACATATCATTTGAAAACATGAGTCCACACAATCTTTGCCATTGAACAACAAATGTTTCATCCGTTTAACAAATTAAAACAAATTATCGACTGATTTATTACGACCAAAGAAAAATCTAATTTAAGTATAAAGTGGATCCTCAGTTAGCATCTACTAAAGACAACAGGACAGAGTTGTTACAGTAAGTTCAATACTGTGACAAGGAAATGATAGAAAGTTAAAAGTTTTACTTTGTTCCGTTTTTCACCAAATTAACTCCTCACCCATGTAAAAAAAACTGAAGAACCAAAGGTTTTAAGCATTTGTTTTACGTATGTGTGTATCTTAGTGTGCGTCTGTGTTTTGCAATGTATCTTTTTATGTTTCTTCATGGCAGTTTAATCATAAATGTTGTTTCACTCAATTTTTTTTTATCTTATAGGTTTTTGTATTGTTAAACAGCAGTTCCCTAGCGGGTAACGTGAGGGGAGTGTCGGTTTACAACTATTCTATAGGCGCACAGAATGTCAAGGTGACATTTAGAGTAGATCTGCCTACGTCCATTGCACACAATATGACAACCCTTGAGGCCATCTTCACTGCAGGGTTGATACCAGGATCCAACCGACTGGAGCCGGACAGTGTTGTGTCTGGAGAAGGTAACATTAAATGAGAATGGAAATCAGACATTTAACAATATACAGTACAAAGAAGAAAACTGTAAAAAGTAAAACAAAGTTTGGATGAAAAATTCAAGAGTTATAAGTTTTCATATTTATTATGGTCGATTCCTGGATAAGCACTTGTAAATTACATAGTTTTCTTCTTCTTACTATTATACTGCTCTGAATGCACACAGTCTAGTTTTTATTTTACTACATTTTCATATTATTTGTTTGCATTTTACCATGGAGCAACGAAAAATTCACAGTTTTCATCTTTTTTGCCATTTTGCTTCTCTAAATGCACACACTTTCATTTCTGTTTTACTCTCCTTTTTATGCATTTTATAATTATGGAGCAACAGATTTGAGATACCGGTTATCCTCAAGATACACTTGGGTGTATATTTTAACAACATTGCAGTGGAATTTGTTGGATATTCTTGAACATTCATTAACGAAGTTATTTTTACATTTTACTGCGTTTGTTTTTGTTGTGTTTTCATTTCTCACTTTTAATTCCGGGGGACACGATTCTAAAGATTCGTACGTTGCATTGCTTGACCGTTGTAATATTTTGTAATTTTATATGTTATTTGTTTCATTTAAAAAAAAAAAGTTTTCTTGCTTGGCGATAGCACAGTATTAGAATACTTATACTTATACTTATACTAGATTAGTTATTTATTGGTTGTGAATAAAAGTTATTTGAACACTGTTGGGATAATATCAGTTGGTTGATGTATTATGGAAATCTTGCGGATTCGTCTTTGCATCGTTGGACGAAAGCTATATTTGCGTTATCACGATAAAGGAGAAGTTTCCTGCGTTAATATGGATTCAGAACATCCCGAACATTTTTTTGATGCAACATCAAAAGTTCAAACAAACTTGGTAAAGCCATTTAAGGGAAATAGTTTTTACAAAATCAATCGATCTGTATGTCGCCCTCTCTTTAATGATAAATTTGTGATAATTTTTACGCTGACATCAATGCAACAGTATACGGCATTTCGTCTTAATATATTTAAATAGAAAAAATTGTTGTTAGTCTGAATTTTGCCTGAAGGTAAAGTATGCTTTAATTGATTCCTTTTGTCAAAGCAGGTCAGAGTTGACCTGCTGCTACATCTTAGATTTGCAGAGAGAGAGAGACACACACACACACACACACACACAAACACAGGGTCATTCTTTTTTTCTGTACTAATCAAAACCTTTTAGTGGATTTTTAATTTTTTTCACTTTCAATGTTGAATAGCGCCCCCTCCCCTAGAAAAATGTTTATAAAAATTCTTCCTTTTTAAACATATTACCCATTCAAAACTATCTAAGGAACACATTACAATGTTCCAACGTTTAACTGACAATTTTCCAATGTGCTCAATATTAAATTACACCTTTGACTTACGCCGAGCATACAACACTTATATAAAGCATACAACATATCTAGATGGAACGCGGCAAAAATAATTAATGAGTTCCAACTGCAAGACATATTCATATGTGCAATAAATATATTTCATCATGTAAATGTCCATTCAATTCCTTTTACATAAACTTCTTGTGCGTATGCGATCATAAAAACAGTAGTTCAGCTGTTAAGTGCGATATCCTTTATGTTAATACATTTTATCCATTTCGAATTAAATCAGGTGCATTTAATGTTACATGATGCAAACCATTCAATTATGTGGTGAGTTTTTCCGTATTTGTACATACGCAGACCTCAACGAGTGCGAGTTGTTCTCGGATATTTGCAGAAATGGAGAATGCATTAATACCGAGGGGAGCTACTCGTGTACGTGTAATGAAGGCTTCGAAAATGTTGCAGAAAACTGTCAAGGTCAGTCGATGCAGAAAATGCTATAATAAGTCCATATTTTTAGACGGATAATAAACTTGGGACAAATAATGTTTCTGATATCGCGAAGTGAGCAGATTGGTTTAAATGAATCTGTTTCCCTTCTGTAGTCTGTACACTGTGGCACTGCAGTAATATTAACTTAATATACCGTAAGTGCCATGCATACTGTTATCGTAATTCAAACAATAACAACTTTATTCGATAGTTCACCAAAATTAAACAATAAAACAAATAAATAATAACAGGTTATCCCCGTATAAACATTTTTGTTTTTTATCAATTTTATTGTCATGTACAAACTCATTAAAAAAAACGTTAACTGGTGGTAAACTGCACTCCAATGTTTGCTGAAAAGGAAATGAAACTCTGTGGAAATAGATATGTAACTTATGTCTATTTTTTTTTTTATTAATCTGTTTGTTTATTTGCTTGTTTGTTATTCTATGCACGACTTATATTTGTACATATTGACTGATTAATTGGTTTCCCTTTTCGGTACAGATATCAATGAGTGCATTGTGGGTACCCACAATTGTCAGCAGGTCTGTACCAACATGGAAGGCAGTTTCTCGTGTAGTTGCTTCGAGGGCTTTTTACAGGATCCTAACAACATGACAGTGTGCACAGGTATAAACTCATGATAATAACACATGGGATACTTATAGCCTTGTTATCAATTTTCTTTAAATGCTCAAGGCGCTTTATGGCAAAATAACAGAAAAGAAAGAAGAATGAAAGGAGGACATAACAAGAAAAACAATTTCCAGACCATGAAAAAAAGAAAATGAAGAACGTCTGCATTCAAAATGCACAACTGAACAACTGAAACAACTGAACAACTGTGTTTAGGTTGCCCGTAAATAACGACAAAGAGTGTGATTCCTGTAGCTCCTGTGGAAGTGAATTCCACAAGGCTAGTCCGGCGTGGAGCAAAGGCTTAATCCCTTTAGATAGTATGTGAGTTTTATTATTGGTATGTTCAACATTTTAGGCCTATAGAGGCTTAAATCATTATTTCAAGCACTTAACGATTTCATTTAAGGCAAATATTTTGATTGATATGTGGCGCACAAAAAAGATGTTTTGCGTCATTTTCTTTCTTGCACTACCACATAGTGCCCTGAAGTTTTACATTCATTCAAGTTTATGCCTGTATGCAGAAGTGTTATCTTATTACATACGATTCCCAGGCATTGTTGTCATTGTTTTATTTATTATAATTTTATATACGGTGTGGTTGTGTTGTGGAAATGGTACATAAATATGTAAATGAATATAATCGAAAAAAATCTCAGGAGAATGTTAGCGAAATTCATTAAACAAAAGAACATTATTCCTAAATCAATACACCAGACGAACAGTCAGACGCATGCATATATATATTTACACTCTATATTACGGAGGTGTATATTGTCTAGACGGAAATCGTTACGTTCCTATAGATTCGGCTTCTAAAGCCAAAGCTTATTAGAGTAAATTAACAATGCTTCAAACTATTTCAGCTTATTTGCATAGGCTCACATGATTTTCATGAACCGAGACAAATCAAGGCACTGATAATCATTTAACTTGTACTTTGACTGGCTTGTCTGCCACAATGAAAAACTAAAACATTTCTTTACCGTTACTTCGTCCGAAAATAAATTTCCCTCTTGACAACGACAGTAAACGATGATAAGGAAGATCACAATTTGATTGATACATATGTCACTCTTCAGTGATATAAGTGTTAGTTAATAGGTATTTTCCCAAATTGCTATCCTTAAACATGTCAAACAATTGGAAAAAAGAAATGATAATGCGCAGAGAAGAAATGAGTAATGTTGAATTATGAACGGTTGTTTGCTATTTTGTTGTGCTGCCTAAGATGTTAATAACACAAAACGAAGTGAAAATACAAAGAAACTGGTGGAAATATTCACCGTCTCAGCTAAATACAACAACAGATATCTTCTGTTTCGTTGTTTCTGTTTTTGTTTTGATAATCGTTACTAATCACTATCAAGATAATCTTGTGAAGTTTTGTTTGTTTTCGTTTAGATATTGACGAATGTTCTAATGGTGTGCATAACTGCAGTTTGACTGACAAGAGAGTTTGTGTCAACCTTCCCGGTTCGTTCCGCTGTGATTGTATCCAGGGCTATACTGATGAGAATGGCATTTGTGAGGGTATGGCATGTTTATATATCTACAAGAAGAAGAATGCATCTACGCATCTAATGTCTAAATCCAATAATTGTATAAAAATTGTATGTCCATATTAATTTGAAAATGCGAAAGAAGCGACATTGATTTTCAAGACATCTTCCATCACCTATTATCCAAAAAATGAACATAAAACATCCTCATGTCAATAACGTACACTATTTTCCTCTTGACAAGAAGAAATATGTCAATGTGTTCAAATATTTTGATTGTTCATCTATCCTGAAATGCATCTTGACCATTAATCTGCTTTAGATTGAATTTGAAAAGAATGTGTTGAACCTATAATCGTTACAATTGTCTTGTATTTTGTTTGTACATACGCACGGCACCTGAAAGACACTATATAGCATTGGGGAAGGCCTGTTTAAACTAAGTGTCAAACTATTCTATCCGATATGTCTGACAGTGTTTGAATAGACAAATAAACCTAGAACCCCCGTGTTTGTTCTAACCCTAGAACACATAACTTCAGACAGTTATGCTTTCACTCGTAAAATATGTAGAGATTAAAATAGGCACATGAATTATTGTCAGCTGACGACAATTCTGCAACACATCAGTCTACGGGGAAAACAATGAATTTTTTTTGAGCACATATTGTTTTGAAGTGCATTTTTTTAGGGTTACATTTCTACACCTTATCGGAGACACTGGTAGCATGGGAAATCTCAGATCTTTAATCTTGAAACGTTGTTACATGACACCTTTAAGATAGATAACCTGTTATTTAAGAAAGGTACATGAACAGGTACATATATTATCATAATATCCTCCAAATCTCACCAGTCATGACGTTACGGAAGAAATATGGCAGATTAAATCAGTCACGGTTAAATAGAATAAGATAAATACAAGAAATGTATTATTGTAGTAAAATGAAGAAGTTGATGAAATTATTATAATCGATATATAAATTTAAAAAACTTAATAACTTCCTGAAATAGATACATAAATAACCAGAATGATTGTGTGTACTAGTTTGATTGTAATTAACATTCACCCAATCACTCTGGGTTGTTCCTTATATCCAGATAATAATGAGTGTTCTGCTGGAGGACATAACTGCAGCATCACCGGCAATGAGGTGTGCGTCAACGAAATTGGATCCTTCCGCTGTGAATGTAGGGATGGATTCCGTGAAGTTAACGAAACATGTGTTGGTGAGAAATGTTTACAATTTATATAGATTTTTTTTTAAGATAAGATTAATTCTGAAAAGCTTCCCCCTTTGCACCGAAAAGGTGTTATTAGAATCACTGCATTGTTCTGATTATCCGATACAAACCTAATTTACAGGAGTAAATACGTCGGAGTGTATAGTTTATTGAATTTACTGTATAGTTTACTTCCACTTTTCCATAGCGGAGCGTATAAATCCGGACAAAAAATGTATCTGCCAGATTCCAGCCGGATGGTGGTCGGTCATTAGCGAATCGAAGTCGTATTGTTGTCGGATCATGGTCGGATCACGGTCGGAACGTAGTCGGATTGTGTAGTATTATGTATCTTTTAATAGGATGTATCGTAACTAAATACTGACATGGATCAACATTTCATGCGTTGCTCATAATCCGTGTTTCCTTTGTAATGCTGGTACAGTTCCAAGTAGGTGTTTCACGTTCAATCATTAATAACTCAAAAAACTATACATCGGATAACATTGACATCAAATATTGTTTCAATCTGAATTAATGTTTGATTTTGTTGGAGGGGGTTTGAAAATGATATAGAAAAATTATGAAATTTATCATTATTTTGAAGTTAAGTTTCAGATTCGCACAATGTTCAACCCTCTGTGCAAAATCAAAATTTGGTACAGGAGTCAGTGAGGGTGTGTCTGAGTGTATGCTCCATCCCAATACAATACAATACCCATGGCTGCGAATACCACACCTGGACAGCTCTTGTATGCTTGTTTCTTGTCAATTGCAGGGAAGATGAATTATTTAATAAAGCACACACTCAGACACACACAAACATAGATGCATATAAGACTTTTTAAAGTACATGTGGTTGGACTTGAGCACAATTTGAAACTTAGCTTCAAAAACAAGAATTAGTTTCATAAAACCCATCTATGATTTCAGATTCAAGTGACATCCAACAAACTCTGACACTATTCACCTGTAACACATGTTCAATTGCATTACCTGATGTATGTGTGTGTGTGTGTGTGTGTGGTGGTGGTGTGTGTGTGTGTGTGTGTGTGTGTGTGTGTGTGTGTGTGTGTGTGTGTGTGTGTGTGTGTGTGTGTGTGTGTGTGTGTGTGTGTGTGTGTGTGTGTGTGTGTAGTTGTTAGTTAGTTTATTATGAAAGATCCGACGTGACAACAGTTTATTTCAAACACCAAGTATATGGCTTTCATGTGTTTAAATTTTTAAAACTCCATACATATTTTTTCCGTAAGATATTGACGAGTGTTCCAATAGTAGCCATAACTGCAACGCGACTGAGAAGAGAGTTTGTTGTCAACCTTCCGTTTCGTTCCGCTGTGATTGCATGAATGGTTACAATGAAGATAATAACACTGTGTGTCGGTAAGGCACTATTTCAATGCAAATTTATAATATACGGGGGATTAGATGTATGCAAAATCTACTTCGGCATATCCTTTTTATAAAGAAGCATATTCCAATAAGTAACATTGGCAAACATAAAATGTTCAGTCCTGACAAAAGTTTGGAATATTTTATTCCTTTGTGTAACCCTGTTTTAGAGTGGCGGATTTCTTACGAAAATGATCAATCACCCATGCAGAATACATCATTACTAAGTTCGAATGAGCTCGACTCAGGAGCGGGGCCAGGGTTAAATTTTAGGAGGTGGCGAATCCGTCGGGAAAATTTTGCCTGCTATTTTTTTTATTAGCTAAAAAAAATTCCAAGCTGAACAGGCGTCCGACAAGCAGGGGGCAGGGGGCGACGACGAAAAGCATTTTTTTTTTTTTTTTGCCCGCCATTTTTTTTTTTTTTTTGGCCCGACGACAAAAAGCATTCCTTCGCCATTTTTTTTTTTTGCCCGACGACAAAAAGGCATTTTTTTTGCCCGCCATTTTTTATTTTTTACTAGCCAAATCAACAATAATCGGGGCGATATTTTCGAAAAACAGTAAAATTCCACATCATTTGAAAAAAATTGAAAAGATAGTGGGTGTGACCGCCCCATCCCCCCCCCCACTCCCGGCGTCGCCCCGGCTCTATTTCAGCACAAGAAACCTGTTCCTGAGATGTAATTGAAAACTGCATTGGGTTGAAAAACATATTCCAAAGCTTCTGTCCATGAATTTATTTGCGATAGTGACTATAGCAATGTCCATATTAAAGCAAACATTCACACATTATCATATTTGTTTGAAGGCTGGTGTATTTATGTTTGTGAGGGGTCGGGATAGTGGCAATGCGTGTTTGTGCGTCTTTGTGTATAACTTGTTGGTTTAGGTCAGTGTGCCCGGTCAATTTCAAATATCAGTTGTAATGAGGTATGCGTAAACGAAATATATTTTGTCCATGAATCTGCTTTGGATTACATTTAAAAATAATTTGATTGTAATTGTTCGTCCTTTAATAGTTCGCAGTCTTATTTGTCTTGCATTTAGTTTGTACTTTAAACACGGCATCTTTAAAAAATCTAATGAAATAAGTACATGCCAATATAAATTATCACAATATCGACCAAATCTAAGCAGTTGCAACGTTACCGAAGAAAACGACAATCCTGCAAGGTTAAACAGTTTAGGTTAAATGGAATTATACTCTTGTTTGATTGCAGTGAAATTGGGGTTTGTGGGGTCTAATCTTGGTTCAGCTTAATTCAGTTTCTCTTGTTTTTTATCATATCTTAGCACGTTATAGATATTGAACGAGTGTTTCAACTTCTGCCCATAACTGCTCCGCCAATGACAGTCGAGTTTGCACTAAATCAACCCGGGTCATTCCGCTGCGATTGCGCTAACATGGTTAACTGAAATCAATGACATTTGTCGCGGTAAAGTTTGAAAAAAAAATCATCCGCAAACTTGCAAATCTCGATCATTCATATAAATCAGGGAAAATCAAAAATTTGTGTGTTGCATTTGCTGAGTAACAAATTGTTTGAATTTTTCGTATTTTAACAAGATTGTGAAAAAAAAAAAATCGGTATAAATCGATTTCAAAGAAATTCAAGGAAGAAATTAGAAAGTATTGATGAAAACAGATATGTTTGCTACAAGGGTACACCGCAAAAAGATGGGTGTTAAAATGCAAAAACACAAAGGTGTTTGTTAAATTTCACAGTGTTCATTTATGGCTTTACTTTTGCACCATGAGTGTCACTCCAAAAATAAAACGTTTCTTCAGGGTTAATTAGTTTTTGCTAATTCTTGTTGATGTTCAATGCTCGACG
>JZLH01S0220322.1:28927-61565 GCA_001188425.1 Eucidaris tribuloides
ATAGATAATTCCACCAGGCTAGTCCGCGACGTGGAGGCAATAGGCTTAATCCTCTTTAGATAGATTGAGTTTTTATATATTGGTATAATGTTCAACATTTTCAGGCCTATAGACAGCTTAAATCATATTTCAAGCACCTTAACGATTCCAATGTTATAGCAAATATTTTGAAATTGATCTATTGTGCGCACAAAAAGAGACTGTTTTGCGTCGTCATTTCTTTATCTTGGCACTACCACAATAGTGCCCTGAATGTTTTACATATCAATTCAAGTTGTATGCCTGGTAGAGACAAGTGTTATCTTCATTACATACGATTCCCACGGCATTGTTGTCATGTTTATTTATTATAATATTTATAATACACGGTAGTGGTTTGTGTTGTGGAAATGTCAATAAAATGTAAATGAATAACTCGAAAAAAATCTCAGGAGAATGTTAGCGAAATATTATAACCAAAAGAGAACATGTATTCTCTTAAATCAATACACCAGGACGAACAGTCCAGACGCAATGCATTAATATATATTTACACTCTCTAATTACGGAGGTGTATATTGTCTAGACGGAAATCGTTACGTTCCTATAGATTGGCTTCTAAAGCCAAAGCTTAATTAGAGTAAATTAACAATGCTTCAAACTATTTCAGCTTATTTGCATAGGCTCACATGATTATTCATGAAACGCGAGACAAATCAAGGCACTGATAATCATTTAACTTGTACTTTGACTGGCTTTGTCTGCCACAATGAAAAAACTAAAACATTTCTTTACCGTACTTTTCCGTCCGAAAATAAATTTCCCTCTTGACAACGACAGTAAACGATGATAAGGAAGATCACAATTTGATTGATACATATGTCACTCTTCAGTGATATAAGTGTTAGTTAATAGTATTTTCCAAATTGCTATCCTTAAACATGTTCAAACAATTGGAAAAAGAAATGAATAATGCCCAGAGAGAAGAAATGAGTAATGTTGAATTATGAACGAGTTGTTTGCTATTTTGTTGTGCTGCCATAAGATGTTTAATACACAAAACGAAGTGAAAATACAAAGAAACTGGTGGAAATATTCACCGTCTCAGCTAAATACAACAACAGATATATCTTCTGTTTCGTTGTTTCTGTTTTTGTTTTGATAATGCGTTACTAATCACTATCAGATAATCTTGTGAAGTTTTTGTTTTTTTCGTTTAGATATTGACGAATGTTCTAATGGTGTGCATAAACTGCAGTTTGACTGACAAGAGAGTTTGTGTCAACCTTCCGGTTTGTCGTTCCGCTGATTGATTGTATCCAGGGCTATACTGATGAAGAATGGCATTTGTGAGGGTAATGGCATGTTTATATATCTACAAGAAAAAGAATGCATCTACGCATCTAATGTCTAAATCCAATAATTGTATAAAAAATTGTATGTCCATATTAATTTGAAAATGCGAAAGAAGCGACATTGATTTTCAAGCATCTTCCATCACCTATTATCCAAAAAATGAACATAAAACATCCTCATGTCAATAACGTACACTATTTTCCTCTTGACCAAGAAGAAATATGTCAATGTGTTCAAATATTTTGATTGTTTCATCTATCCTGAAATGCATCTTGACCATTAATCTGCTTTAGATTGAATTTGAAAAGAAGTGTTGAACCTATAATCGTTACAATTGTCTTGTATTTTTGTGTGTACATACAGCACGGCCACCTGAAAGACACTATATAGCATTGGGAAGGCCTGTTTAAACTAAGTGTCAAAACTATTTCTATCGATATGTCTGACAGTGTTTGAATAGACAAATAAACCTAGAACCCCCGTGTTTGTTCTAACCCTAGAACACTAACTTCAGACAGTTATGCTTTCACTCGTAAAATATGTAGAGATAAAAATAGGCACATGAATTATTGTCAGCTGACGACAATTCTGCAACAACATCAGTCTACGGGGAAAACAAGTTGAACTAGAGCATCATATTGGTTTTGAAGTGGCATTTTTTTAGGGTTACATTTCTACACCTTATCGGAGACACTGGTAGCAGATGGGAAATCTCCAGATCTTTAATCTTGAAACGTTGTTACATGACACCTTTAAGATAATAACTGTTATTTAAGAAAAGGTACATGAACAGGTACATATATTATCATAATATCCTCCAAATCTCACCAGTCATGACGTTACGGAAGAAATATGGCAGATTAAATCAGTCACGGTTAAATAGAATAAGATAAATACAAGAAATGTATTATTGTAGTAAAAGAAGAAGTTGATGAAATTATTATAATCGATATATAAATTTAAAAAACTTAATAACTTCCTGAAATAGATACATAAATAACCAGAATGATTGTGTGTACTAGTTTGATGTAATTAACATTCACCAATCACTCTGGTTGTTCCTTATATCCAGATAATAATGAGATGTTCTGCTGGAGGACATAACTGCAGCATCACCGGCAATGAGGTGTGCGTCAACGAAATTGGATCCTTCCGCTGTGAATGTAGGGATGGATTCGTGAAGTTAAACGAAACATGTGTTGGTGAGAAATGTTTACAATTTATATAGATTTTTTTTTAAAGATATAGATTAATTCTGAAAAGCTCCCCTTTGCAACCGAAAGGTGTTATTAGAATGCACTGCATTGTTCTGATTATCCGATACAAACCTAATTTACAGGAGTAAATACGTCGAGTGGTATAGTTTATTCGAATTTTACTGTATAGTTTACTTCCACTTTTCCATAGCGGAGTCGTATAAATCCGGACAAAAAATGTATCTGCCAGATTCCAGCCGGATGGTGGTCGGTCATTAGCGAATCGAAGTCGTATTGTTGTCGGATCATGGTCGGATCACGGTCGGAACGTAGTCGGATTGTGTAGTATTATGTATCTTTTAATAGGATGTATCGTAACTAAATACTGAACATGGATCAACATTCATGCGTTGCTCATAATCCGTGTTTCCTTTGTAATGCTGGTACAGTTCCAAGTAGGTGTTTCACGTTCAATCATTAATAACCAAAAAAACTATACATCGGATAAACATTGACATCAAATATTGTTTCAATCTGAATTATGTTTGATTTTGTTGAGGGGTTTGAAAAATGATATAGAAAAATTATGAAATTTTATCATTATTTTGAAGTTAAGTTTCAGATTCGCACAATGTTCAACCCTCTGTGCAAAATCAAAATTGGTACAGGAGTCAGTGAGGGTGTGTCTGAGTGTATGCTCCATCCCAATACAATACAATACCCATGGCTGCGAATACCACACCTGACAGCTCTTGTATGCTTGTTTCTTGTAAATTGCAGGGAAGATAATCAATATGAAATTAAGTAAATACATTTAAAACACACTCTCAGAACAGCACACAAACAATAGATGCATATAAGACTTTTTAAAGTACATGTGGTTGGACTTGAGCACAATTTGAAACTTAGCTTCAAAAACAAGAATTAGTTTCATAAAACCCATCTATGATTTCAGATTCAAGTGACATCCAACAAACTCTGACACTATTCACCTGTAACACATGTTCAATTGCATTACCTGATGTATGTGTGTGTGTGTGTGTGTGTGTGGTGGTGTGTGTGTGTGTGTGTGTGTGTGTGTGTGTGTGTGTGTGTGTGTGTGTGTGTGTGTGTGTGTGTGTGTGTGTGTGTGTGTGTGTGTGTGTGTGTGTGTGTGTGTGTTTATTATGAAAGATCCGACGTGACAACAGTTATTTCAAACACCAAGTATATGGCTTTCATGTGTTTAAATTTTAAACTCCATACATATTTTTCCGTAGATATTGACGAGTGTTCCAATAGTAGCCATAACTGCAACGCGACTGAGAAGAGAGTTTGTGTCAACCTTCCCGGTTCGTTCCGCTGTGATTGCATGAATGGTTACAATGAAGATAATAACACGTGTGTCGGTAAGGCACTATTTCAATGCAAATTTATAATATACTGGGGGATTAGATGTATCAAAATCTACTTCGGCATATCCTTTTATAAAAGAAGCATATTCCAATAAGTACATTGGGAAACATAAAATGTTCAGTCCTGGACAAAAGTTTGGAATATTTTATTCCTTTGTGTAACCCTGTTTTAGAGTGCGGATTTCTTACGAAAAAATGATCAATCACCCATGCAGAATACATCATTACTAAGTTCGAATGAGCTCGACTCAGGAGCGGCGCCAGGGTTAAATTTTAGGAGGTGCGAAATCCGTCGGGAAAATTTTGCCTGCTATTTTTTTATTAGCTAAAAAAATTCCAAGCTGAACAGCGTCCGACAAGCAGGGGGCAGGGGGCCGACGACGACAAAAGCATTTTTTTTTTGCCCGCCATTTTTTTTTTTTTTTGCCCGACGACAAAAAGCATTTTTTTTTTTGCCCGCCATTTTTTTTTTTGCCCGACGACAAAAAGCATTTTTTTTTTGCCCGCCATTTTTTATTTTTTACTAGCCAAATCAACAATAATCGGGGGCGATATTTTCGAAAAACAGTAAAATTCCCATCATTTGAAAAAAATTGAAAAGATAGTGGGTGGTGACCGCCCATCCCCCCCCCCCACTCCCGGCGTCGCCCCGGCTCTATTTCAGCACAAGAAACCTGTTCCTGATGTAATTGAAAACTGCATTGGGTTGAAAAACATATTCCAAACTTCTGTCCATGAATTTATTTGCGATAGTGACTATAGCAATGTCCATATTAAAGCAAACATTCACACATTATCATATTTGTTTGAAGGCGTGTGTATTTATGTTTGTGAGGGGTCGGGATAGTGCATGCGTGTTTGTGCGTCTTTGTGTATAACTTGTTGGTTTAGGTCAGTGTGCCCGGTCAATTTCAATATCAGTTGTAATGAGGTATGCGTAAACGAAATATATTTTGTCCATGAATCTGCTTTGGATTACATTTAAAAATAATTTGATTGAATTTGTCGTCCTTTAATAGTTCGCAGTCTTATTTGTCTTGCATTTAGTTTGTACATTAACACGGCATCTTAAAAAATCTAATGAATAAGTACATGCAAATAAATTATCACAATATCGACCAAATCTAAGCAGTTGCAACGTTACCGAAGAAAACGACATCCTGCAAGGTTAAACAGTTTAGGTTAAATGGAATTATACTCTTGTTTGATTGCAGTGAAATTGGGGGGTTTGTGGGGTCTAATCTTTGTTCAGCTTAATTCAGTTTCTCTTGTTTTTTATCATATCTTACACGTTATAGATATTGACGAGTGTTCAACTTCTGCCCATAACTGCTCCGCCAATGACAGTCGAGTTTGCACTAATCTACCCGGGTCATTCCGCTGCGATTGCGCTAATGGGTTAACTGAAATCAATGACATTTGTCCCGGTAAGTTTGAAAAAAAAATTATCCGCAAACTTGCAAATCTGATCATCATATAAATCAGGGAAAATCAAAAATTGTGTGTTGCATTTGCTGAGGTAACAAATTGTTTGAATTTTTTCGTATTTTTAACAAGAATTGTGAAAAAAAATCGGTATAAATCGATTTCAAAGAAATTCAAGAAGAAATTAGAAAGTATTGATGAAAACAGATATGTTTGCTACAAGGGTACACCGCAAAAAGATGGGTGTTAAAAATGCAACACAAAGGTGTTGTTAAATTTCCAGTGTTCATTTATGGTCTTACTTTTGCACCCATGAGTGTCACTCCAAAATCTAAAACGTTTCTTCAGGGTTAATTAGTTTTTGCTAATTCTTGTTGATGTTCAACTCGACAAGAAGAATAAAAACTTTCCGCCACAATACTTGATGTTGGAAAAAATTGTGGGAAAATTTACACCAAAGTAACACCGCTCCAACTATACCGGGCCTTTGTTATACCATTGTAATTACCACTAATGTCAAATCCACACCATGCAGTGTCCCTGCTAAATTCACACCCAATCGGGGGGGGGGGGGGGCAGGGGGACATGTCCCCCCCCCACAATTTTCAAGGCGGGGACACAATAATCAAATGTCCCCCCCCCCCACGATTTGGAGAAAAAAAAATCGCCCCAAAAATTGTCGTCCCCCCCCCCCCCCAGAGCGGAGTTTTCGGCGGCTGGCGTGACTGGGAAAAATTCTGGACCTGAGTTTTGACTTTGGCCGCTGATGAACAAATGATGTCCCCCCCCCCCCAAGTTAAAAATGGATTTGTGCCACTGCCCCAATACCGCATCAAAAAAACAAAACAAAAAAAAAACAGCTGCAGTGTCACATTTTCACCAAGAAGTGCCACGGGAATACTTTTCTATACCATCACAGTGTAGGTTCAAAACCTCTCGGTGTGGTCGTCTATTGAAAATGGAGCAGTGTTAGGACTTTTTAAACAGCATATCCTGAGAAAAATTATTAACCAAATTTTTTCCCTATTTTTATTTGTTTACACCGTTCTATTGGCATTGACATTTTGGTTGTCATCCCCCTTTCTGTTTGAACTGATAGACCATTTTAGCGGTTAGCTATTAACATCAATCTTGTATTAAATTATGTTTATCTTTTTTTCCAGTTACTGCCTCAACGACTTTAACTGTAACCCTAACTTCTCAGAACGGTCAACCTCTCGAATACACTGCAGCACTCGCAAATTCATCCACGCCAGAGTTCATGAAACTTGCATCAGAAATATGTGAAGTTGTACGTTTTTTTTACCTATTAATCCAGCTTTTTATTTTTGTCTATGTAGTTTTACCTATCCGTGTTTCCATAAGTTTGACCAATAGAGTCTTATAGTCTAAATTGAAACAAATTACGTTACGGTGTTAAATTATACAATAATTCAGATGAGACAATATTCACTGGCATAAGTATCTACACTTTTAGTCTTGCAACTTGAATTTAGAAGATCAATCTAGAGATAGTAAAACTATTAGCTTTCCAATCGTCGTAAAGTAACAGATTGCAGTAAGGGCAGTGTAGAGGACTGTTGCATAAAACGATCCGGAATTACTTTGTGCGTTGCGTATGAAGTGTTCACAAAACACTTTCGATCGATTTTATTTTGATCAAAGTTAAATTCACATTTAAATGTAACAGATTGCGGATCGTCTAAGATTTAAAAAAGGCCCAAGAGTAGTTGAACTAAAATTTGCACCTCCTAAGTTTGCTTCCGCCAGATATTTTGTATATTCCATTACCTACAAATTAGAGCTGCTGTGGCCATAATTTGAAAATTACTTGCTTGAGCTTCTAGAGAGAGCGGATTAAGTTCGGGAAAAGTAATCACCACCACAATACCAAGATCTAGTAAACCTACACAGTCACGTCGTATTGTTAATAGGAAATTAATATGGAAATACATTTCTCTTTTACTTAAACTAGTATACTAAAGAACACACGAAACAGGATGATATTCCTTTTTCAGGGAAATATACAGGTTTAGCGGGTGAGTACCGTTTGAAAAAAATAAAGTCAGATTGACTCTGAAAAAGGGGGCCCGTGAGACATGAAATAGTACAGAGGTAACCCAAATCGGCATCAGATTTGGACCAGATGTTAGCGAAATGTCATCCATTCTTAGGTCAAACCTGACCCATTTCTAGGTAAAACCGCAAAAGAACCATTTCTCAAATAAATGAGACCTCACATCTAAGAGTCTATTTGCCAGTCACAAATTACATTTTTTAAACCACCCGTAAATTAATCAAAGCTTATTTTCAATGATTAATTATCAAACAGCTAGTAGCCTGGATTGTAAGAGAATCGACAGAACTATCAATGGACAACGTTATGTGCGAGGTGATATCGTTCAGGAACGGAAGTGTTGTAGCCAACACGAGAATAACTGCTTCCGGTGAAGATACAGCTGCAGCACAGTCTTCTCTTCAGAGGGTGAGCGAAATCGGTCTGAATGAGGGCGCTGTTCTGTCGAGAGGAAATACAAGTTTTGGTGTGACGGATTTGACGATTGCAGGTGCGTTCTTGCAGAGTAAAATCCACTTTGAATCAAATTTGTGTCAATATCTATAAATCTTAGTATTCTGACTAGCCGGGCCTCATGGAATAGAGACTTTACGAGTTCATGTTCGTCCAATATTTTCAATCAAGAGGAATTCACACGAGCGCGCGCACATTATACACAACCACAGAAACATCCACGCTCTCACACACCTACACTCACACAAAAATAAACACACACAAACAGTTTTATTTGTCTTTTTGTTTCATTTATTTACAATCACACAAATAAGTATATTTCTAGTTCCCTGCACCTTATTTATTTAACTCTTTATGCGCGGGACCCTGAATCCCGTGCGTGCGGAGTTTATTTCAAAGAGCGCTCAGTATCGTGAAAGGAAATAAGTAACTGACTTCAACTGGCAATAACTTCGCACAACAACGTTTTCAGGAAAAATGTAATACAGCAAAGTTGAAGTACATTTTACAGACCTTCTAAATGCATATAGGGTGTTTGGAAATATACATCTGAATTTTGTAAAGTAATGGTTAATTGTAACCAACATACATGTAGTTCTAAATTTCCTACTTGAAAATATACAACTCCATTCAAATAATACAAGAGCGTAAAAAACAAGTTATACAAAAATAAACCTGACTTTTTAAGTTAATGAAAGAGATGAGTCACCAAATAAGAAGTGAATGAAGAGATTATCAGTGAATAGCGCATCTTATTGTAATTGACCTTTTAAGTACATTTCAAAGTGAACTTGTGTCTAATCCTTTGTCCTATTGTATCACGATGCCTTGATTGCATTTATCGATTTTTCTGGTTACTTAAGAATCTAACATAATACCCCCGTACTTGAGGAATGTAAACAATACAAAGAGATTACTGCTAGTGTTGGGAAAATCAGTGTAATTCGGGTGAATACAAGCATTTCTACGTTTGAGCGTGAAATGCGAATCCCGCACGCTGCAGGGAGTGCATGGATGCGAATACCGCGTGTAAAGAGTTAATAGTTTAAGAAAGAAGGACTCGCGTCAGCACATATTACACTCACAACCATACAAACATACACACGTACTCACACACGTGTACAAAGATACACTCGCATCACAAACACACACACGCATACATAGACAAACATTTGCACAAACGCACACATCCCTACATACAAACATACACGCACCCAAACAAACCCTACCTTGTAGTCACATAAATATTTCATAGGGAAAAATCGGCCTGTCGATAATTCATAATAATTTCAACATAACAGAAATAAGTCATGATGTTATATATTATAATCACACGTTAACATATAAGCCTACAAACGTAACTTTATGCCTGTGTTTATATGTCTTACCAGGACCCGTCACGAGCTGCCCAAATAACACCAAACTATGGCGGGGCGCATGCACAGGTAATATCCATTCGTTGTTTATGCTCGTTTGATAGATACCTATAGGCTTGTTGTTACGTCCAACTGTTTAGACTGCCCATGACCACTGAATTAATGGTAATGTTGACAATATAATAATCAGCGGGTCAAGCTACGTGTGGCATTATTGTCGTTCGTTGGAAGGGCCTTGCCTTCCCGTTTATGGACAAAGTGGGGACTTTTTTAGGGATCCAGTCTCGGAGGATTTATTTCGTTTTCCTGAAGCATGTTCCGATTAACCATTATATTTTTCAGTAGTCAGGGTATGATTTTAATCCTAATATGAGTTATTATCTTTGTTTATACGTGCTGACTACTTACCTGCATAAATTGAATATCAAAGATATTAGAATATGCTCAAAATAATATATCATGAAATTGCATTCTGGTCTCAAGAGGCTCTAACAAAGCTCCTTAAATTAGACTCAATATTGTTTATTAATTAACTAAAACAAATGCACCTAAGAAGGTAGAACTACATTTTTATTATTTAAGCATTGGTCCATAAAACCCCCGATATTTATGGTGTGTGTCAACCTCACTGAAAATCTGTTTCGTGTCTCATTCACAACCTTACTCCTTCCGATCTTCAATATCTTTCATCTTTTTGTTCCACTTTAACATCCTCTTCTACCAAAAGTCTTTGCTTTTCTTCCACTGCTCATCTCCAACTGTCTCCCGCACCATATGACAAAATACAGTGATGGGGCTTTCTCTGTTCTTGTTCCTTCCTGTACCTTTGAGAACCACGGGCCTGTTTCATAAAGTTGTTCGTAAGTTACGCATGACTTTGCGAACAATTGGTGATCAGTTCTTGTGCTAAATGATTAAAAATGTGATTAGTGTAGCACCCAAGAACATGTTCCAGTCGTTCGTAAATTCATTCGTAGCTTTACGAACGACTTGGTGAAACACCCCAGATACCTTTCTACATTTCGTCCTTCTCTGGACACATTCAAATCACAACTGATAAATCACCTTTTCCAGTAATTCGGTGTTTAATTTGGTTTTACATCACCTACAAAGTTTTGTATTAGACGCTAAAGAAATGTTGAACATTGGTATTAGTAGTAATAGCCGTAGTTGTAGTAGCAGTGCTTATGATTATTATGATTATTAATATTATTATTATCATTATTATTATTTTTTTATTATTATAATTTTTTCTTTATTTAGTCTTTTTTTTGGTTCTGTAGCTTTCAGACAGGTGATGCTACGATTAGCCATTACTGAAGTCGATGGAAGCCCAGCATTTGTAACTGACGAGTTAATCAACCAAGGCAGTGCAGCTTTCAGTTCTTTTCAGCGATCAGTGGGGAATGCGGTATGTAAAACAACATCGCAGGACAGTGACATAGTTAGGAGAAATAAAAAAAAATGCCTCCAGAAACAAACCGGTTGAAATATAATATATATCAATGGATACAACAGCTGGAGTGTATCTTCTGTCTGGAAGGAATTATCTTGAGTCTATGTTCTTAAGCCTAATCAAGCATGTACATACTAGCATTTTGTTTCTCTCAAGTTCCAATGAAAACATATCCCATAGAAAGCTAAACAACAGACTTTTCTGTCACAA
Source organism: Eucidaris tribuloides (assembly GCA_001188425.1). Taxonomy (NCBI): domain Eukaryota; kingdom Metazoa; phylum Echinodermata; class Echinoidea; order Cidaroida; family Cidaridae; genus Eucidaris; species Eucidaris tribuloides. Next base: position 39,850 of record JZLH01S0220322.1, read on the forward strand.
GGCTGGAAGTTATTCTAAAACGAGTCAACTTTAACTACAAATTTTCCACCGTAGAATCTTAGCACAGTGTACTTGATTCTAAAATAGTTTCACCCCAGGTTAAGGACTAACCCCAATCATGTCGTTTACCTTTAAGATAATGAGTACATTATGTATTCTGATAATCCATGGGAAAAAGGAAGATAGCTTAGGAAGACGTACCTGCCCACAAGATAGCCATGATTTCTGTAACTATTACAATTACCAGCTAGCTTGATAACTGATATAGCTATACTTTCAAAAGGTATTTCTATTATCATTTATTATTCAAGTTCGTAAAAAAGTTAAGTTTGTAAGTGGTGTTATCCCGATATAAACTGTATAAAAAGGACAGTTATAATGATAAGAACCTCCCCCCCCCAAAAAAAAAAGAAAGAGAAAGGGCAATTATGATGATGATGATGATGATGATGATGATGATAATGATGATGATAATAATAATAATAAAAATAATAATATTAATAATAATAATAATAATAATAATGATAATAATAATAACAATAGTACTAATACTAATACTAATACTAATACTAATACTAATAATAATGATAATAATAATAATAATAATAATAATAATAATAATAATAATAATAATAATAATAACAATAATAATAATAATTTTTATCACATCCGAATGACATCGATGGGCGTTGACGTGTTATTCTTAATTCCTTTGTTATTATCATCATCATTATTATTATTATTATTATTATTATTATTATAATTATAACTATTATTATTATCATTATTATTATTATTTTGATTTTTCACATTTTTATTTTGTGTCACAGCTCATCGAATATCTTGGCATACCCGTAACCAACGTTTCTGTCAAAATAACAAGTGTCTCTAATGGAAGCATATTGACGGAAGTGCTGATGGATGTATTTGGATCCGATGTAGAAGGGGCAACTGTCTTAGGTAGATCGGTGTATAATATGGCATTTACACGACTACGAAATCTGAATGATTCTGCCGGCATGTCTACCTACACCGTGTCATATCTTCTTGTCGCAGGTATGTTTAATTTGTTAATTTTAAAAACAAGCGAACAGAAAAAAAGGTTTGGTTATCAATGTTTAAGTGGTAATTACCGCATGTGGAGGTTTGTGGCGCTCAGCCATTGTTTGCGTTTTTCTAGAACTCTTCACAAATTATTCTTTCACAAACTCTTTTTACCAATGTCAGATTTTTATCACTGGAACTCCCCACCATCCACATACCTGCAGGGCAGATAATCTGCTAACAATATTTCATGCCATCAAGCTTTACAGGAAATGTTTTATTGAATCGGAAAATAGCATGTATGCATAACAATTCGTGTTAGGCTGAGTAATTATGAATTTTTACACTAATTTTATATTCTGTTGTGTTTTGTTTTTATGTATGTTTTTGTTCTTAGTGGAAACCGTAACCTTACCTTTAACATAGAGCATGGAAAATTACGACACATGATTGTACAATTTGAATTACCAATAGTAATCATTGGGAATAATACATAGGTAAATATGTTCTAATCAGGTTTTGTTCGATTTCAAAGAAAGTTTCCTTTTCTCCTATTTGATGGATAAACATTCAAGAATTACTTAATATAGGCATATAAAAACATTGAACTGCTGTTCAGTCACTTATTTTATCATTTTCCCCTATTTATTGCTATGAAATGTGAAATGATACGTAAACCACCCGCCCTTATACTTCCGAGTTTTTCCAAATCTTACTCAGCACAGTAATTGCCAATAAATTACCGACAAAACAATTTTTATGCTTTCATTACGTATTATTACAACCTAAGTGTTATTTCTGTTGCGTTTCTCCCTACCTAGCGGTCGTATCCTGTGATAATTACTGCATGAACAATGGAACTTGTCAAATAACTGGTTATGATATCCGTAATTGCACGTAAGTTAAATGATTTTTACTCAATGTCTAGATATAAAAAGTTAAATGTGATACAAATCAAATTAAGAAGCATAAAACTAACAAAAAAATGTTTATAGGCGAACAGAAGTTTTGTTAAATAAAGGTTTGCTTCAATTTTAGCCGTATTTGAAATCTTTGGTCACACATAAATATAAGCAAGGTAAGTGATATTTAATGAAATGAAAAATATGAATTCTATCAGATTTACCACATTAAATTTATCAGCTCGAACATTATCACTGAAATTGGTAAAAACTGTTGTTTTGAAATAATGGTAAAATTTGAATTGAAAAAAAGTAATCATTTTATCGTTTGAAAGACGTAAACCCTTGTTGCTATTTTTTCATGTAAAAATAAAATTTAATATTTTTTTTCAGAATTTTTTCATCCATTTTTACTAACATATTTTGTATTTCTTTGTTTCATGTTTAAGCTAACAATTTTTATAAAATGTTTTAGTTCATTTAAAAAAAGGAAACTTTAACTTTTGGTAAATGTTGACTCATAGAAGTGTCAAATGAGACGTCCTCTCCTAGAATTAGGTCTGCGAGCTCAGTTCAAGAGTATTTTGAAAGAAATGACTGTGTCCTTGACATTATTTACAAGGCCACTAGCACTTTGATTATACATAGCGTGTGGCCCATTCGTTGCGAAAAATAACACACAAGGAATTATTAGGAATTATTTGAAACTAGGCCTATTTGAAATTACTTTGGTTGATAAATAATTAATAAATATGTTTATGCCATGGAAATCTTAAACTAACACATTTGTGAGATTTTATTACATACTCTTAAATGTAGATGACTACCTAAAATTCATTGTTTATTTCCTCATGCCAATTTTTGGTAACCTTTCCAAAATATCGAAACTTGATTTAACAGGTGCACGACCGGCTATATTGGATCCACTTGTGAAAATGGTACGTACTTTATTTTTCTCAAATAAATGAATATTACAAACAATTACAAAATATAAATAGTTGATCGGAAGGAAAGATATAAAGGTGAGAATTTACTAACGAATTTATAAAGGTGACAATTATTCAATGGTAAAAGTCTAATTCTTAATGTCGCCAAATGTAGTCAATGTTTTCCTCATCATTTATATTTGCTATTTCTTTATTTTTTATGGTAAAAGGGGCATATTTGTGTCTGTCTGTCTGTGTGTGTGTCTATGTCTGTGTGTATCTGTGTTTATCTGTATTTTCTTGACTGTCGAATGTTTTGTTTGTAAAACCGAATAAAAATGTTATCATCCTTAGCCTTGTTGGTTGTCTGTCTCATTTGTTGACAATGTAGGGGCAAGACTTTTCACTGAAAAGAAAAAAAACAACAGATTAATGAGCATTAGACAATAGCAAAGTGTACGGCCGTGCAATATTGTAACTCTCTAAAAATCACATATGTGGGATTGTTGTAGGGTGACAAGTGGTTGTGGACTCTCGTGCAAAAGATTACTGGTTCAAATCCCTTCGGGGCGTTTGTGTTTTGAACAACAACGCTTTGGTACAAAAACTTACCTTTATAGAATTCGTAGTGGAAGTGGTACACACTCGTTGGGGCTTGTTGGGAGGCGGTCAGGTCCAATACCTTTTTGAATCTAAGGTGATCACCTCATGATTAACATTGAAATATTTGTCTTTCCTTCTAGCCGACTGTACAAATTACTGCCAGAATGGAGGGACATGTCAGATAGATGGGAACGGAAACCGGAACTGTAGGTAAGTACATTAGCGTAGAAAGTAAGACCAGTAACATGTAGACATTTGAAAAATAGTGTGCATTCAGAAAAGAGGTATGCTTAAAAGAGTAAAACAGTTACAACCGATTCATAGGGATGGATTTAATGTTTGAATTATTTGACAAATGATTTAATCATCAAAATCATAATATGCAGGACAAAATCCACTGATATTGTTTTTCCTGTAAAACATATCGGCCAAGTCACAGACTTGTAGTGTGGGTTCATACCGGTACAGGTACGGACCCATGGGTAAAGGTACTGGCACGGTATAGGCACGGAACTGTGGAGACCTGTGGGTACTTGTGGGTACGAGCCTGTGGGTGTGGGTACGGTTATAGATATAGAGCCAGACTGAAGTATGGGTACAAGGACGGGTACGGGTTTGAGACCATGGGTACAGGTATGGGTACGGGGTCCAGCATGTGACAAAATCACAGGTACAGGTACATGTACGTGACCATGGGTATAGGTGCGGGTCCAATATGTGACAAAGTCATGGGTACAGGTACGGGTACGGGTCCGCTATTTGGGACCCGGGTACGGGTACCTGTGCCGGTACGCATAAGTGCACTACAAGTCTGCCAATTCGTAGCGCATCGTGTGTGTACGAGAAAATTGATCGCATGCCGAAATAAATGCAAAACACCAATGATGAATCTATTACAGTTTGTAAACATAGGTAGTGAGTACATGCGTGTGACTTTTATATGAGTGTATGTTCTGTTTTCGTGTTTTAGATAGATGGATACAGGTAGATGCATACACACATACACCCACATACATACACGCACACACGTACTTCCATATACGTTTCTATGCGCGTGCGCGCGTGTTTGTATGTATTTGTGTGTATGAGTGTGTATGTGCAGGCCTATATGTATATAAACGGGCGGTTTTTTTCAAGTTCAGCAAACTTAATTATACAATGTATAGAACATTTTTCATCCCGTATAGTGTATATATATGTCGGATACTTCAAGCAAATTTTCGATATACATATAAGTGATATTCATTCTGTTATTATGATAGTTTCTGAAGTAACCTTCATTTCTCATCTATTTGTGTTTTGTCTTGCAAAATTACATACCTTATTGTCCTTTTTTTTCTTCTCAGTGCGTAGGGACATTTTCATTTGAAGTGTTATGTACCATGTAAAAGCTGTATATTATTATTTATCACAATATTTCTGTTCCACTACTTACGCTTGAGCATGTGATCCAAGAGACACTTCGTTGCAATGCCATTTTCTCTTTTTTTAACAGTTGCCCCAGCGGATACCATGGAACCACTTGTGAAAACGGTATGCAATTTTGTTTACTGATATTGCAAGTATACAACCGTTAAAATAATTCAAAAGACACACCTTTATTTGTGTGAAACATTATATTGCCATACGTTTCTGTTAAATCTATGAAAAACGTATTGTAAGAATATCAAAAATTTTTAAAACAAAAACAAAAAATACGTTTTTATTTGTTTAAGTGTTCTTTTAGTTTTGCCATGTATGCTCACTTATTCAGACAAAATTAGAACAGATACCAGTGTCACAGTCCTGTACTAACCCTTGTCCAACCAAGCATTTTAGTAACACCGTTTACCACCCACTCGCCTCCGTTTATTGTTTATAACACCGATTTGTTTACATCGTTGGGTTCTATTGAATATTAATGGTCATTCTCGTTCCACTAAAAACAAGAAAGTTGGAATATACGTATCATGACGTCCAAATGGTGTCATGAAGTTCGTGAGTCGTCAAAATTGTCTATTGTCAAAGACCACAGTGTGGACTACCAATGGTGATATTTGTACTTAATTGCATTTCACGTTTATGCAGAAACAGCTACCAGACCGCCCACGCTTTCTACGGGTGCTATTGTCGGGATCGCTCTCGGCTGCCTGGCGTTAGTCCTGATCCTATGCTGTATCGTTCTGTTGTTCGTCCAACACAAGAAAAAACGCGCTAAGGTGGGCCACGATGAGGACGAGACACGGTCAGAGTCACCGACTCGACCACTGAATGAATAGGTGAATGTCATCAACATGTTGGTTTCGTGTTCAAGGGAAAAGGCTGTTTGAATATGTGTATGATTAATGATAAGAAATTGTTTTATTATCCCCTCGCCCGACGAAGTCGGAGAAGGATGGTAACGCCGCTGTCCGTCCTCCCGTCCGTTCTTCCGAAATATTTAGTAATGTCTCACGGATTTTCGTGAGATTTGGTATGCAGCCTAAGTTTGATTTTGGAGTATGTAGATCAAAGGTCAAAACTAATAGATGATTTAACGGGTTCCCATTCCATAACTTTAGTAAAGTTTGACGGATTTTAATGACATTTGGTATCAAGGTACATGGTATTAAAATACAGTCTAAGTTTAATTTCAAAGTACACTGTATACAATTCAAAGGCCATAGTTCATTAAACATGTGAACATATGTATGTATTTGAAAATTCGGTTTCCGTTTTATAACTTCAGTAATGTAATAGATTTGTTCGTGTATGACCCTATCTGTATTTTTAAGGTTGCAACTGCTGATCTTTAATTTTAGCAAATATGTCAGCAAAAAGAACCATAAGACTAGTGTACTGCTTTACGGGCAGCGAGACAACCAACCAGGTTATCCCTGATTACCGAAAGTGACACGATGAACTTTTGATGAACATTGATGAAATGTTCATCCTGTAAATTCCGGTAATGATTCTTTTTTTTATGACAAGTTTGTTAAAATTATAGAACAGTTGCGATCTTAAAAAAAAAACAGAGAGTGTCATGTGAACAAAACTGTCACATCACATTTCACCTTCCTGAAGAATCTCTTTTATAACTTTAGTAATGCTAAACAGATTTAAATGAAATTTGGTAAGAGAGTACATGGTATAAAGATATAGCCGAGCTTTGATTCACCAAAGGTCACAGTTCACTGCTCATTAAGTATGCACTATGTGGGCCATATGTACCCTTTGCGCTGTCCTTGTTACAAGAGCTTGTAAGCCCTGTGGAATTCTTTAAATAAGAATGATACATTGACCATATACGTTAAATATATTAAACCAGTAATTAAATTAAATGCGTAATCCAATAATGGAAACAGATTGGTTGTGTTAGACTAGAAGTCTACTATGAAGCTAATTGATAACCTAAAGTAATTTATTGATTAGATCAATAAATATTATTATCTAAATGATCGATATTTACAATGTGAAATGTTTTTGCTGTCTGTAAAGCAGTTAAAGAGAATACACAGTATTGGTTGAGTACTTGCAGAACAACATCATTTTAATATCAGCTACTTCGAAATCTTCTGGGAGCAGATGGTATTCTGAAAATATCACTATAGTACAGGAGAGAGTAGTTAAAAACAACAGAACACTTCGTTTTTGACAAATCTGCTACACAAATCCCCACTGCTGACAAAGTACTAACACAGAAATCAATATGTGGGACTGTGTTAATTGTTGACATATACACTTTAGCAATGGAATGGGCACTGCATATGGAAAACTTCACCTGTTTGAACTGCCAATCCCTCATCTTTTTATTGCATATGGAGTGAATATGTCCCACATTGTAATGCAAATGTGATATACTCTCACCTGGAAACCAATGAAATGTGAAATTTTGATGAAAGATTTTCCATCATCAACCAGTACTGTGTATTCTCTTTAATAATTATTTTCGTAATGGGCTGGTTATATGAGTAACTACACTAACGGAGGGCTGCTAGATAACATTGTGGAAGACCCGTTAAAAAATGTCAAACTTTGCTATCTGACATATCCTACAGTGTTTGAATGAATAAATAAACACCCTAGAACACAAAAGTTTAGACAGTTATGATGTCATTTGTAAAACATGTACAGATAAAAATTGGCACATGAATTATTCTCGGCCGATAAAATTCTGCAACACAGCAGTCTATGGGGGAACTAGAATGGTCTCTCTATGATTTTTACTTTTTAAAAGCACTTAAAGCCCCCCCCCCAGGAAAATTTTCATTAATTAATTTAAAAAAAAAAAAAACGATATTCAGAATCTGTTATTTGTGTGATATGACCATTGGGCATAAAGCTTTCAAATAAAAACTCCCCAAAACTAAACTTGGGCTTTAATGATCATTTTGAAATGCAATTTTTCAGGGCTTTGTTGTTAGACCTTATCAGAAACACTGGTAGCATGGGGAATCATATAGCTCACATTTGTTTTTAATGGGAATATTGTTATACGATGCCTTTAAAGCTAAACATCACATTTTTACACTATTTGAAATGTATTAATCCATTAGCTCGGAGATTCTGATAATCCCAAAGAGTTAACACATCCAGCATATCCGGTTCCCGTAGCCAAAGTGTTAATTGTGACATTTATAAAATACCACACTCGGGTTTTGTTTTTGTTTTGTCTTTGTTTTGTTTGTTTTTTTTTTGGGGGGGGGACTGCAGGGGATATTTAGATAATGGTATTTTGTAAGTTTCACACAGATTATATCGAGTTGGTATTACAAAATTGTTGGTTGAATAATAACACTTGAATATTCTGTGATTATTTTGTTACTTAGTTTTTACAATTTTAAAAGAATACTCCCATGGCTGTTTAAGATTGTCAAAGTGGGTGACACGAATTCTATCATTGCTTAATGAAGCGAGAAGTCTTTATTGTGTGGGGTCCTAACCGATGGCTTCTACTAGTTTGACCTGATATATGTTCCGTCCATAAATGTGAAGTATAATGTTGACTCATCTATTGTGTAACTTTAAGAATGATTATTGTAAATCACTTTGATCAATTAGCTTGCTTAAAGGCCCACTGTCAAGGGTCAACTCAACCACGGAGAGGATGAGAACTAGTTCTGGAATACAGGGATACATATTCACGAACACGGACCCTTACAGTGCCATAGTCTACACATTGCAGGAGAGAAAACTATTTTTTCTACACCTACATTAACTGTTTCCGTTGCATTATGGGTATCATTAGTGCATCATTTTTATTGGTTTAGTCAAAAGAAGGCGTTGTTCCATTCTGTCTGACAGTGGGCCTTTAAGCATTATATGAATATATGAAGAGTTCGGTTCCAAAAGGTACTACATCCATAAATTCAAGTTCTGAGAAAAACGCGATATTTTAATTGACATATTTAACAATCTCAGTTTCCAATAATATTTTCCCCGATTGTACTACTGTATGATACAAAAGTAACACCACTCTTCAAAAAAATCTAAGTCCAAGGATTTATATATAATAAATTAATCAAATTTTTATTTTGGTGGATGTAGTACCTTTTGGAACCGAAACTGGATGTAGTACCTTTTGGAACCGAAATTTTCCTTGACTGTAAATTACAATGCATCAATTTAATCAAGTGGGGGCATCAAAAAACGCGTACACATGCACACTCATCACACGCAGATCTGCACAATACCCACACAGACACACACACACACACACACACACATACACACACATGCACGCACGCGCACACACACACAAACACACACACACGATCTGGCACACGCACAACAGTAACATACACAGGCATCACGCACACACACATACACACACGCTCATGTGTACACACGCACTCAAACGCACCCACCAATACACCGACACACACATACACACACACACATACACACACATACACACACACACATACACACACATACACATACACACACACATACACATACACACTATCTCTAGCACATGCAAGCATTTGTACAAAGGTATCAGTCACCCACACACACATTCATACGCACACACACACACAAAAACAAACAAACAAACAAAATACACATCATATATTTACACATGTATATAATGTACAAACTCAATACAACCCACACTAATTACACACGTGAAAACATATACATGGGACTACATGAAATCTGATTTACTCTCTCTGCTGTTTTTTGTCACTTCGCCTTTGTTTTTACCCACTCCATTTCATTTTTGCTCCTTTTCGCAATAAAGCCAAAATCCAAGGTTAGAAGGTTGGTGAAAGATCAAGTCAATTCTGCTCTCTGATTGGTCCTTTCCCAATGAACGTGGATGTAGTACCTTTTGGAAACGAGCTTTTCATATAATAGGCCTATTTTATCGTTTGTATTTGCAGTGGTATTATAGTACTCAGAACGATCCTTGTGATTAAGATAGTTTTAGTTGATGAAGTGTTCCATGAACTTTGTCTATTTTACCTACCTTTGGTAAAAGGAAGTAAGGTACAAATTTGGTTATTCTGATAGAGCTGCTAGACATACTACCTACCACATGGCACATATTAATGTCATAATTATTTGAATCCATATAGCCTGGGGAAAAGCACAATTTTATAAGACAATAAACGATACTACTTCCGTTTACCAAGGTAAGGAATTATTCGCCTGTGAATAGCTCGCTTTCGCATGTGGTTTTATTAGACTGGATTTGAAATTATTTTTAATGTATGGTTTAACGTATTATTCAATTAAGCCTGTCAATTTGCTGACATTTCGCTGAAGACATGTGATATGGTGTGGTTTAGTAATAGTTAAAACTCTCCGTCCATAATGATTTTACGTTTCTAAATTGAGTTGGATATAATATAGTTTTTGCATTATGAAGTATGTTTACTTATTTATTGTGTATTTTTTTCAAAATTACACAATAATGTAAAGCGTTTAAGTCAATTGGTTTGTTGTGAAATATGTTATTATTGTATTGTATTGTTTGTATTTACCGTAGTACTATGCTACTCAGATCGATTATTACGATTAAGACAGTTTAAGCTGATCAAGTTAACTTTCGTCTGTTTTGTCCACCTCAGAAAGCGTATAGCAAGCTTAAAATTTTGTCAATCTTATGCAGGTTTTTTTTTTATCTTTTTATGATGTACAAGCTACCACATGGCTCATGGCACATCAATTTGGTAGAACCTGTGAATTAACACTTTTTGATAATTTCCGGATATTTGAAGTACTAAATATGGAATAATTGTACCTGAGAAATGCTTGCGTGTTATTGTGGTTTGACTTGACTGGATTTGTAACTTATTTTGTATCTTATAGCCTAATTTTTAAAGTGATTTAGCTAAAGTTGTGATTATCATTACGTGTGTGAATTTGCTTACATTTTACTCAAGACATTTGCTTTGGTTTGGCTAAAAAAAGTATTTTGTGATGTGACCCGATAAACTTTCCGTCCATTATCAGTTCTTGTTCCAACTTGACTGGGATGTAATACAGACTTTGTGTCAACATCTAAATGTGAAATGTGTTTACTTGTTTACTGTGAGATTGTAATGATAATATTGATGTGCGAATAAATGAAATATCGATATTTTGAATATTTCTGTTATTCTAATTATGGATGGAAGAATTTAAAGTTAAATACTCATTTAAAAAAAAGGAATCTTTTCCCCAGTTCAATTGTTCATGAAGTGATATAAGTTGAAATGTAAATCAATTTCATGTAAATTGCATATTGTTTTATGGACATTTTAATTTAGTTATTTGACTAATGTAATAAATCAAAACCTAGACCCTTTTACGATATTTCAGAGAACAACCTTTCATCTATTGGAATGAAGATTAAGACTATCGTATCCAGATATTCTGCAATGTGTGTGTGGTGGGGGGGGGTATGAAAAATTGAATGTCATGTTAGTTGCTGGCAACCACTATAAACGTATTATACTGGGTCTGTATCGTCAGAAAAACGATGCTGCCCGGCATTTATCCGTTGACCTTTGGTGATTTGCGCCGCCCCTCCGTTTATCCGAAAATTGGTGCATTATTCCCAAGGCCTGTTCCAAAAATACTGGGATTGAACTACAGAACGTAATTCGTTTCCTCAATAATAAAATCGAGTTCAGGTTCATCTCTCCGAAAATGAAATAGGATTCGTTGTAACCATTATCACGTGTGTGTGTGTGTGTGTGTGTGTGTGTGTGTGTGTGTGTGTGTGTGTGTGTGTGTGTGTGTGTGTGTGTGTGTGTGTGTGTGTGTGTGTGTGTGTGTGTGTGTGTGTGTGTGTGTGTGTAGTGTGTGTGTGGTGTGTGTGGTGTGTGTGTGTGTGTGTGGTGTGTGTGTGTGTGTGTGGGTGTGTGTGCGCGCATTAATACAGTATATTAATTTTGCGAATAATTAGAGACATGCATATATGTGTCATATAAACTCCTCAAAAAAGTTTGGAAATCTGATTTTGATCGAGTATTTCTCCCTTCTTGTGGTAGCAATTAAGACATGCATTGTACCAGCAGAAAGATTATTTAATTTTCTTCAAAATAATACCAGACTTGTTATGATTATTTCGGCAGGGAAAAGGCAGTATTTAAAAATGTGGGATAAAATGTAAATTGAAAAGCTGCAAAATTACCTTTGATTATGAAGAGTAAATAAGGAACATGTTGTTTTGTGTGGAGTTATGTCTTTTTTTCTCAGCTGGTCAGGCATGAATGTCGGTTTCAAAAGGAGCACCTGCCATTTCACTTGTTTATGACTTTAAGACCAAATAGTTTGAGATCTGTTTTGTAAAAGCTCATTTTTCTCTTTTTCTGTTTTTTTTTTTTTTGCTTCCTTTCTTGTGCACACGCTTGCTTGAATACGTGATATTGTTTGTGTTTCAATGCACAATGGCCGACAGACATTAGAAAACTCACTCATCAACAGGGAAATAAGAAATTAGGCGATTTACCGAACTTGGGCCATTTAGCGAAGCCTTTAATCTCAAAGTCATAAAATTTGTAGTGGCAGGAGCTCCTTTTTGAAATTGACATTCATGGCTAACCAGCTGAAAACAAACGATATAACTCCATACAAAAGATGACTGTTGAGATACTGTACACATGAGAGACGATGATAATAAAAAGTTGATGGATGGAAAACAGACCGATCAATCTTCAAAAGACATCAACGGAATTTCTAAATGAGCCATGACGCATTTCCCCAGTGACTGACTATCTAAAATACATTTGGTTTTGATTGAGATTTATCAATGGATGTCATTTTGTGAGTAATTATAAGTTGAACTCTTGGCTTCCCCCGGGTAAAAAAGTACCATGGATGTACCATGGTACTGGTACCATGGATGTACCATGGTACTAGTACCATAGGTACCATGGTACCTATGGTAAATTGGACACGGTACATGTACCATGGAGTGTCATGGTACATGTACCATGGTACTTCATGGTACCCATGGTACTCATGGTACATGTACCATGGTACTCCACGGTACTTGTACCATGGTAACTATGGTACATGTACCCATACATGTACCATGGTACTTGTACATGTACCATAGTACCTATGGTACATGTACGTGGTACCCATGGTACCTATGGTACATGTACCATGGTACTAACCGGTAGTGGTACCAGGGTATATGTACCATGTCCAATTTACCACGGGTACCATGGTACATGTACCATGGTACTTGTACCGTGGTACGTGTATCATGCCAATTTACCATGAGTACCATGGTACATGTACCATGTGGTACATATTCATGTGCCATGGGTTACCATGGTACATATATCATGTCCATTTTACGATGGGTACCACGATTACCGTGGTATAAGTACCATGGGGTACCACGTCTGGCACATTACCATAGTAGTCTGTGGTACTCTTTTGCAAATTTGCAGTGATAACTGGTATGGTAGGACCATAATGGGCGTGGAGTACTAAAATGATACATATGTAACAGGGGATACATATCATGTACCTCAGAGTAACACAGATTTATACACAACATTATTTGTGACAGCTCCATTGTCCAAACTGTATGTAAGAAAAGAAAAAAAAAGTAAGACACACATCTCAACCAACAGTAAACAATCACTCAACAAATCGTTTGCATAACATGTACTACCGTGTAATGAAATAGATATGAGTTCAGGAATAATATTACATTGAAATCTGTGATTTTTTTATTGAAAAAAAAATACTTCAAATTTCAAATTCAGAATTTTTCAACACAATACTAGAAACAGCACGATATCCACCCTGTTCTGATATAGGCTAGTTCTGCTATTATAGTGGTACTTTGCATCCAGATCTAGCTACAATGAACATTTTTTTTGCGCATATAGAAATGTTGTTTGGAGAAATGTTGACTAAAAAGCATTTAAATCCGAACAATGTGAAGAAATAAAACGTCGACATTTCCAGATATTGTGGCAGACAACGAATTTGTGCGATTAATTTCATAGCAGAAGCAGATTACTTTCTTGCATGTTTTCAACATATATGCACACATTTTCGGTGAGTCACACTGTCTGCAGTTCTCACAGGTGCAAGATAAATTTTTATTTCATGCCTGGATCTCGGGCATTGTTCATATCAAGTTGACCATTTTGTGTAATCACAAACAACCTTGTAAACCAAAAGAATAGATCTGAGATCTCATAACTGTTCTTCCGCTTCATCGTGTGTATGATCATCTTTTGAAGTTGAAACTAGGTGATCGCGATCGAATATGGCAGCGAGTATGCTGGGTAGCATCCTTCTTGATGACACTGATTTAATCCTCCCATGATTGTACAACTGGCTTCATTTTCGTCATGGCAATCAATACTCTGCTGTGACCTATGGACAAACATAATAGAATTACATCATGAAAGCCACACTTAAACTGACATTTTGTGTGTGCATGTACAAATATCACTACAATGTGTTAAAAGGATCTAACTTGTTTTTTTTTATTTTGCCAATCTAGAAGACCAGAATAAACAAACATACGTTGCAAATGGAGTACTAGTTAGTGAATCAATTCCATCAAAAATTCACCAAATTCAAAGACAAAACCAAGATCGCCATTGACATTCTAATATATTAGTTTACTTTAATTAATACTAAGTAACAATATCAAAGCATATTGTGAGATTATAAAGTTACTTACCATAAAAAGAATTCTTTTATAATCTGGTTTGTATCTCGATCCACCTGACTATTGTAATGTTATACAGTATATTCACCAACCTGAACTCTGCATGCCAAGTTTGCACTTATTATCAGCACAGGATCCCTTTGTGTATCCATCCCCCATATTCATATATCCATCATGTTTATATCATTAAACTAATAACACTGGTTTTAAACATCACTTGCTTGAATTACTATACATTGACAAATTCTATTAAACATATATCCAGCAGCCAACTTACGAACTATCTTGTATATAGTGATAAGATTTTGTGATGTAAAGTGCCCTAGCTGGCATGATCTCTTTCATCGGCAGTATGGTGAGCAAACAAAGGACTTCCTGTTTGGTAGTAGGTCTACTACACTGTACAACGTGTGGCTACATAGTGTTTACAAAGCAGCTTAACTGCCGTACTGATCAATGCACGCAGGCACTGTACACGTTGATCAAATCACAGCTAGGGGAAATGTCTTGGTAAATTCACAGTCACTTTGTGTAATACTTACTGATTCAGATGAATGTCTTCTCAGCTTTATCCTGAATGTGTTCAACAAAAATTTTTCCTTATAACGCATATGAAGATATGAGTAATTTCCAAGTAGTTGTTTGTATACCGATCTTCAAAAGTGAAATGGCTGTTACTGAAGTATTTGATTATGCTAAGATACAGGCTCGCAGAAACAAACTATGTATTCACCAAAGATAAAATTCATAAAATGAGCATTTTGATTAATTAAGTGAAAGCTGAACTTACAGAAATATTTTATGTTTTTGCTAAAATATGTAAATGCCAGTTCAATATTTTCATACAATATTATCAGTGTAAGTCCGCACTTAGCATCAACATGTCCAAATTGGCAACGCAAAGTATCATGGTACTTGACAATGTACCATGGATGTACCCGACAGTACCACAAGAATATCATGAACGTTGCGTAAAGTACCACGACTACCATGGTACTCATGGTACATTGATAATGTACCGTAAAAGTACCATAACAGTACCACGGAATTACCATGGGATTTGTTCAAAGTACCATCAGTACCATGAAATCCATGGTACTTAGGGATGTACCATGGTATTACCATGGTAATACCGCAAAAGTACCATGGTACCTATGGTACTTTTTAACCAGGGACATCTAAAAGTAAGTGTATAATGTTAACGCCAATATCATGACGTGTTTGTGGATTATAGAATTATTGTAAATTAATCCTGTGAACATTTGAACGTCTGTATTTTGTGAAACATTCCTTTTCGTCTTCATGGAGGATTATATGCAAATACCTACACACACTCACGCACGCACACAAACGCACAAGCACTCTTTCACACACACACGCACACACACACACACAAACATATACAAATCAAACAATAGGTCAATGAATTAATCAATCCGTTTCCTAAAGATTGGAAGTGATTGAAATCCGCCTAGGCATATTACCCACAAGAAATCTTACATACGTGAAAAAAAACCGTTTACATGCCTTTTTTTTTAAATTTGTGGTAAATAGTAATAATAATGTTCTTGGTAAAACACACGTTGTTTTTGGATACAGTAAAGAAATTAGAACTCCCAGGGTAGTTTATTTCTTTAGATGAACCCTGTCAACAATGTTCAAAGTACATTAGCAACGGGATTTATTAGATCTTTCTTCCTCACAATGAATAAGAACCTTTTTATTATTTTTTTCCAGAAATTCTGTAATCTATCCTAATAGTTTTGAGCAAGTGCCCTCTCGCTAGGCCCAGAAAGTTCTAAATTATTAGTTTGTGGAATGGTCTAACAATTGAACTCCGTCATCTCTCTTCCATTCAGACTTTCAAATCAAAACTCAAATCTCACCTGATGATGGCAGCATATGATTGACTCATCGTCTCACTATGCTTAGTTTGTAGTTTATATTATTACCCTGCCATGTGTTTATGTTTATGATTATATTTAATTTCTGTAAGTAACTAAGTGTGTATAATTTGTGCGCCACGAGTGTTTTTGGACAGATGTGTGCGCGTTAGAAATGTAGAATTATTATTATTATTATTATTATTATTATTATTATTATTATTATTATTATTATTATTATTATTATTTGTGGAAATTACACATTTGATGACAATTCTGGACTGAATCCAAAACTCAATATAAAATTGTGGCAAATAAAGAGTTAAGCAAGAAGTTTACGTGCAATCTTTTATTTTACCTTTTTTCTAAAAAAAAAAAGCATCCCCCTCAGGCGTAATCTTGGCATGTGGTTACTCCAATCAAATGTTCACGTTGATATTCAGAAATACAATGATCAATCTGCCGTCGGTGAATTCACAAAACGCAACTGTTTTCGTGTGATTCCTCAAACATGTCAATAACAAATTTAACGGCTTTGTTCACGTGGGGTCTCCATGATATGACTTATGAAATAGAAAAAAGCAAAAAACTATTTCTACAGAAGGGGATGGTGTTGCAGTGCTGAATTTGTTACATACACACCACACACACACACACACACACACACACATACACACAGACACACACACATACACACACACACACACACACACACACACACACACACACACACACACACACACACACACACACACACACACACACACACACACACACACACACGCACACACACGTACACACGGCCTGAAAGAGTCAAGGACGCAAGTGCCAGTGCGAAGTGAGAAATAAGGGGATGCAGTGAGAGAGAGGGGAAAGGAAGACAAAGGGAGAAGGGAAGAAATCAATGTTTGTTCTATAATTACTGACATTAAACACAGTCTGTTCAAATTGTGTGACAGTTTATAGGCCTAGCTTTTCTTGGAGATATGAGTGTATGTATTTTGCATCTGTTCACAGAATGCAAAGAAATCTTGAACTAACACAACAAAAAAGTAACTACCCCCTTTTTCAAAATGCCATAACTTTATCAAGAAATGGTTTTGAGCAAAATAATTTGGCAGGGGTGTTTCTGCACTAATTCAATAACTTCTGTAGGAAAATGTGATTGATACATGCATGAGTGAGCACATATTAAAGGCAAAAAGTCACATTTCAAAAGTCACAAGAGTCACTTTGGGGGATTTGTGATGCAGGATTTTGACAAAATCTGTTTCTGATGACTGATTTAGTGCTATTTATGTTTTTCATCTATTGCTTGAACCCCTTACACTTTTTTGACACTTTTCTCATTTTTTTGCGCTTCAGTGAGCTCAATTTAAAAATTGCCATCCTTCCTCAATTTTGAAACTGTAAAATCCATTAAGTTTATTGAAAAATTTAAATCCTTTATTTTTCAGCAAAATGTATTTTAACATGTTGCATGAACATAAGAGGTTGTAACCATGTCCTGGTTGAGTGAGCACACTGTTTAAATAAAACAAAAATACCATTGTTTACCTTTATTTTGGCATAAGTGATGACTCCTGTGACTTTCGAAAAGTGGCCTTTTTGCCTTTAATGCATGCTCACTCATGCGTGACTTGACGGATCAATCGCATTTTCACACAGAGATTATTCAATGAGTGTAGAAATACTTCTGCCAAATTATTTTGCGAGAACTCATTTTTTTTTAAGTTACAGTAGTTTGAAAAAGGGGGTAGTTACTTTTTTTGTTGTGTAGAATCGCTATCATGCATTTTTTATGTCAAGATGTCCGTTATGTCTCAACAGTGAAATGTCCTTATCTTGAACATGTGTTTTTGTTAGGTTTCATATCTACGAATTAACAGAACCTTGCCCATGTATAATGATGCAGTTCATGGTCTGTAATTCTTTTATAACACTCACACTAACATTCAATCTTTTTTTTTCAAAAATGGCAGTGATGTTGAGATTAATATTGTTGTATTGTAATTCCAGATCTTGTAAATACATATTTAGCATAAGGAAGATAAATCTAATGTGATGACTTTGAAGGGGAATTGGCAAGATTGAAAGTAATCCTCTGAGAAACAAGTTAAGCTGAACCCGTCCGTTCCCATAGTGGAACATTTTATCTTGAATGTTGTAGAATTAAGGCTGTGACGGTGAAATTTTGGCTTTCATTTGGATCAGTTTACTATCGGGACTGGATATCAAGGGCGGTTGCTCCTATTATTTTAAAAGTAATGGATATAAGGGAGATTTTAGTGTTGATGAAAATTCGCCACCCCTAAGACTTGGCTGTGTTGCCGTGAACATGAACTTTGACCTGGAAGGGAAAATACTCGATTTTTATGGCATTGAAAATTTTGGTCGTCGGACACCCCCGCCCGTACCCCCCCCCCCCCCCTCCGCACAATCTGTGTGTTTTTGCTCGCTTGCGGGGAAAATGTGGCCAGTAAAAGTGTTCCCGATTTGGGGGGCTGGACAAATCTTTACTTTACTTTTGCATTTTCGCTCGCTCGCTGGAAAATTTGGCCGGATTTCTATTCCCTAAGATTTTATTGTGGCGTCTAACACATGCGTTTAATTAGTTTTATATAATGAATGAAGTTATTATTAGCCAAACCAAAACCAAATATTTCATGGAAATAAGGTAAGATGACATGCGATTCTTAATGGAGCGCCTACAGTTAAAGCTGGAACTGAATGTGTAAAATTGTTTGTCATGTACAAAAATACAGTGTTGAAAAGTGTTCATCAATAGACCTAGGCTTCAAATGCATTTATAGTTTATACAAAAGCTCCTCGTATAAGGATGAACTGGACACAATGGTGATACCTCGGGCACCAACTTGGTGTGATCAACTTCTATTCAAGTAAACACGTCTCTTCTATTATTAATCATACCGGGGAAAATCCCGTCCTGCACCCCGTTTTAAACCAATAGATCTCGTAAAAGTAAACGTTAAGGTGAAGGTGAAGTTTCATAATCTTGTATCATGGCGTAAATATGTCTTCACACATTACCCACAATTGTACCTTTTTAACCCATGCCAAGCTTGCACAGAATTACATCCCTGCCAACACTGAAACCGCAAAAATAGGGACAAAATGGGTTTAAAATTCGAAAATTAGGGACATTCTTCAATATCCTATACATTACTACAGGCAAATATTTGCAAAAATAGGGACACAATTCAAAAAATGGGTAAAAGGTGTTTTTTTCTTTTGCCAAAAATAGGGACTGTCCCTGAAAATTAGGGACAGTTGACAGGTGTGTAATAGAGCCACCTCCACTCCCTTAGAAGTATTCCCATACATTTGTGGTAGATCTCAGGAACTAATTCACTCACATATCGATTTTATCTGACCTCTTAGGTGCCTGCTTATACTCCTGGATGGATGCATTTAGATGAAATCCCGTACCCATTGACATACAGCATGTTCCAGAAAAATTCCCCTCTCGTAGACCACAGAATAATTACCAGAATCAAGTTTTATACTCAATCACATTTACATGTATAGAAAGCCCATTTATTTTAATAATTCCTGCGAAAATTTCAAGTGTCTTGCTTCACTGGTTTTGAATACACGGGCTCTTATGTAACGTTAGTGCTTTTTAGCCCATTCCAACTTTGCAATGCAAAATCAATGCATTAACCTGAATGAAAATCATGGAATGGAAGGACGTTATGGAGAAAAATAAAAGTTTACAAGCTGGACATGGAAGGACAAACCATAGGTGGAACATACTCTGTGAAAGCAAACACGACCAGTTGAACAGAACTTTGATTAGTTTAAAAAAAAAGTGAATGAACAGTTGTTCAGATAATTCAAGTGAAACATATAATACGTCTGTGATGTTCCTTTCTTTTTATTTAACTTGAAATGGGCTGGAAAGTACTGCTATTACAGAAGAGCCGGTGTATTCAAAACCAATGAAGTGAGACTTTTGACATTTTCGCTGGAATTACAAAATTAAGTGGGCTTTCTAAATATGTAAAGTTTCTTTGAGTATGAAACTTGAGTTGAATTTAATTTAGCAGTTTATCGGAGGGACATTTTTTTTTTCTGGGACACACTGTATATTGAAAAAGTATAAAGGCATATCCGCACTTCCCCTTTCATCTAGACCCACCTTTCATTAAATTATAGCAATTCAACTCGTAAAATAAATGTAAGTGTTTGTTCACTCAGCATTAGACACTCTATTCTGGAAATAATATTATTAATTTTATTGAGATTACAGTCTCAATATTGTGTATTGTGAAAATTGTGAAATGGTGTTCTTATAAAAAAAAAAAATCTTTCCTCCATTCCTTCCTTCCTCCCTGCATACAGTTTAGTCCCTCCTCTGTTCTTTAACCTCTTTTTCTTCTCTATTTTGCACTCTAAATTTTGCCATTTAATTACTGTAGTTTTATGGCTGGGTTTCTCACATTCTTTATAGTTACCTTTTAGGATCTAAGCATTTTCTTCTTACGACTCTTCACCAGTTACACTACACTTTAGTCCATTTCTTTTCATTCACTTCATTCATAATGAATTCAGATCAGGAAAAAAACCGTTGGTTATTGTCACGTTTGAGAAATCGCTCGAAAACAGGGTCGTTTATTTTTCGCTACACGTCGGTTTTTTGTATTTTTGAATATTAACAATAAACACTTGAATAAAATAAACCCCATACCACAAGGCTTTGTTATTTGTTTCGGTATCATACCCCATGACCGGACCATATACTACACACACTTCACATAACTCACGGAATCCATTTCATAAAACACAACCTGGTTAAACGGAACCAGCCAAAGTAAATTAATTGCATTTTATCTACATATTACCCTTGTGAAATATTACATCACCAGTAGAATTATGCAGTTTTCTTATTAAGCTCATGCACAGACTGTCAAATGTGTAATTAGCATGATTGGGTGACTTTATTAATATATATACTATACATCGTCTATTTTTGATTGACGCGTACTTCTTCAATTACAATTATAATACACATATGCATGCATTGTAAAAATAAAAGACGCATACTGTAATGCATATGTGTGTACACTTGTATCTTCGTGTATCTTCATGTATTATAGTATTAACGTATACTTCCTTAGATTATTATCATTTTTTTTTGTCATGGTTGATTGTAGGCCCTGAGGAAGGCCAATCAGGCCAGGCAATCGGAGAGCTACGCCCTAGTCTCATTCTTTTTTTTTATTTCTCACATTATACG
>JZLH01S0220337.1:4329-15362 GCA_001188425.1 Eucidaris tribuloides
AAATTCAGCTGTAATACTGGTTAAATGGAAAGACAGAAACTACGCCATAACTGTTCAGCAAAGCGACAAAGAGGAGGGCTCAATCTTATTGAAGAAGTCCCGACCACCATGTCAAACTGTGACGTCATGCATACATCATCAGATTGAGTCGGGTGAGTTGTAAACAAATAACATTGGATGGTGTCACCCGTGTATAACATGTTCTTCATAATTTGAAAAAGAGTTAGCGGTTAATTTTACAGGGTCCTTTGATACCGGTGAACCTTGCACTAATGATTGAGATAACTTTCACAATTTATACAAACCAACAAATCCTGTACATTCGATTGAAATTTATTTACCATAAACCGTACACAATTCTCACTATTCCAGCCGTCGCTCTTGCAAGTCTAACCGATACCCAGGGACCATTCAGAGACTCAAAGCGATTTCTACCTTAACTGACATAAATGGTAGCGTGTTAACTATCAAACGGGTATTACGTCACATCGTTTGTCATGCGTACAATAGATCAACATGTCAGGTTGACCTTTGCACTGAATATTTTACTCCGTAAGAATGAATGGCAGCTTCTGTTGAAGTACATGGTGAGCCACTTGTTTAAAAACAGTAGCCTCTAATGGTTTTTCGTGTTTGAATAATTCAGAAATCTCTTTACACTCTATTTGAAATACATAATTTCAAACTTGTGAATACTGTTTTATATTGGAAAGACAGATATCACTACTCGATTACTGTCCAGTCAAAACCGCGAAGCAAAAAGAGGGGCTTAATCCTATTGAAGAAGTCCACACAACGACACAACAGTGACGTCATCATGGCATAAATCATTCCATAAGCAGGTGAGATGTAAACAAATAATCCACGTGATTGGTATACCGTGGTATACTATCATGTTCTTTTGAAAGAGAGCGTTAATTTTTACAGTTTTCCTCTGATACCGCGTGAATCTGGCAGTAATAATTGAAGATATACTTCTCATCTATATCAGAACAGCACAATCCTGTCATTGATTAGAAAATTTAATTGACCATAAACCGCTAAAAATTCTCCATCATTCCCCGACTTCTTGCAAGTCCTAACAATACCCAGGGACCAATTCAGAGACTCAAAGCAATTTCTACCTTCACTGACAATTAATGATGGCGCGCGCAAACTACCAAAACGGTATTACGTCCAATCTTGTCATCCGTACAATAGATGTGAAACATGTCAGGTTAACCTTTGCACTGAATATTTCAACTCCGTGAGAATAAGGCAGCTTTCTTTTGAAGTAAACTTGTGGACCACTTGTAAATTTGCAAAAACGTAGCCTCCTAATCGGATTTCTTGTTAAATACGATTTCAAAATCTCTTTACATTTATTTGAAATACCTGAATCAACTTGTAATACTGGCTTAAAAATTGGGAACGATTCAGAACATCCTCGACAACTGTTCAGCAAAAGCGAGAAAAAGGAGCGGCTCAATCATATTGAAGAAGTCCACTAACACATGAACAAACTGTGACAATCATGCATCACATCATTCAATTGAGCCGTGAGATTAAACAAATACCAACAGTGGATTGGGTGTCACCGTGGTAATAGACATGTTCTTATTGAAAGAGTTAAGCGTATAATTTTAAACACGGCTCCTTTGATACGTTAACTTGCAATAATCATTGAGATAATCTTCTCACATCTATACAGAACAACAAATCCTGTCATGTTGTATTGAAATGTTATTGACGCATAAACCGTTTAAAGTTCTCATTAATTCACCGCGACTCTTGGGCAATCTAACCAATCCCAGGAATCATTCAGAGATCAAAAGCGATTCTACGCGTCACTGGACATAAATGGTAGGCGTGTAATCTATCAAAACGTGGTAAATTACTCCACATCTTTGCTCATCGTCACAATAGAGGGCAGACATGTCAGGTGACCTTTGCACTGATATTTTAACTCGCGTAGAAATGAATGGCAGCTTTCTTTGAAGTACATGGGGACCACCTTGTATTTTAAACAACAGTAGGCCTCTTATGGTTTTTCTTGTAAATAATTTCAGAAATCTTTTACACTTATTTGAAATACATAATTAATTCCTTATTTTTTTTTTTAATAATTAATAAAACTCTCTGGGGGACCCCCGAGATTTTTGGTTATATTTTACATTATACATCCAAAGGGTTAATAAGGCGTTAAAGTTATATGAGTTATACATCATCTGAAAAGATCAGACTCTGCTCTTTTCATTAAATAAAAAAAATTCTAAACCATTCAGAATCTGTTATTAGTGTGATATAACCTTTGGGCATAAAGCTTTCAAATAACAGAAAAATCTCCAAATCTAAACTTGCGCTTTAAATCCCCAAGTTCTTCCAAATTATTTAAACAAAATAGGCCTACATTGATTCACGTGACTGACGTTTCACAGATCATTTCATAGTTTCATTGAGCTTTGAAGTCACAACAACGAACTCATCAATATAAGGTAAATTTTGCTTAATTCAAGTAATAAATATGTGTTGTTTTTCCAAAAATAATATTATGAAGATTGCCTAAATGGCATTGCCTAAGTTTATAAGTATAAAATTTTCATTACATCTATTGTTTTTTTCCTTTTTTTTTCATTTAAAATGACCAGGAAGTAAGTTAACAGATAAAGCCGGCGGCACCTATGTGTAATAGTGTTGCAGACATGTATATATTGCCACCGCGTTAAAACATATACGGCTCCGATTTTAGAAAC
The DNA here is from genome assembly GCA_001188425.1 of Eucidaris tribuloides. NCBI lineage: Eukaryota > Metazoa > Echinodermata > Echinoidea > Cidaroida > Cidaridae > Eucidaris > Eucidaris tribuloides. The sequence goes on from JZLH01S0220337.1 coordinate 7,062, forward strand.
AAAACTATTTCACATGATTTAAAGAAGGTGAAATAGTTAATCAGTTTCTTGTTTGGCCAAACTTCGAGATTTCAGAAGTAGTTTCCAGTTCAAATTTGTATCTTCATCCACCTGAAATATGCCACGCATAATATGGAATCTCTCTCTCTGTGCGGATTGTATCTTCCGCCATTTTGACGTTATGCATTGTTTGTTCCGCTTTTATGACTCTATGCACTGTAGAACATCAACAAAACTACACAATCTCTCTGTATTGTGAACAATTGATCTGTAGAGATGTGATAGAAGTGTATATGAATTAGTGGCGATGTCTGTTCGGAGGAAGTGAATGCATGCAGTACTGAATGATAACGAACGCAAAATCCATTCGAGTAAAGTCACGTTTTCAGTCTAACAACATTCTTGTCACACGGTAAACTTTACTCCTGTTTACATGAATGTCATCCTTATAATGCGCGAATTACAAATTCACCTAAAATAATCTACTTATTGTTCTCCAATTATTACGTGGTTTACTTTTCTACTCCACTTCTAATCTATACCACCTTCTCCCCTACCCCGCCTACTATTGTAATACTTCTACTGCACGTGCTAAGTCTATCGACCACTTCTACTATACACATCAATACTTCGTACTGACTACTGCTGCTACTACTACTAACTACTACTACTACTACTACTACTACTACTACTACTACTACTACTACTTACTACTACTTACTACTTACTTCACTGTACGTCTACTACTACTCTACTACTACTACTATTACTACTACTACTACTACTACTACTACTACTACTACTACTACTATTACTACTACTACTACTACTACTACTACTACTATTACTACTACTACTACTACTACTACTACTACTATTACTTCTACTAATAGTGTTACAACTAGTGTTACAATTATTATTACTACTACAACAATGACCACTACTGCTATTACTACTGCTACTACTATTATTATTACTACTACTACTACTACTACTACTACTACTACTACTACTGCTACTACTACTACTACTACTGCTGCTGCTGCTACTGCTACTACTACTACTACTGCTGCTGCCAGACTATGTCTAGACGCCCAACTCTAATAAAATCTTTATTCATTACCCATTTTTCGAAACCTCTTGTGCCGAAAAATTAAACGAGTGATTTAATCAACAACTCCTTCAGATTAAATGTGTATAGATATATAGAAAGACATAAAAATAGATTAAAAAAGATAGATAGAGATCAGATAGATAGATAGATAGATAGATAGATAGATAGATAGATAGATAGATAAATAGATACAGAGAGAAAGATAGGTAGATAGATACAGAGAGAAAGATAGGTAGATAGATACAGATATAGGTGGATAGATACAGCGGGAAAGGTAGATACATACTGAGAGATAAGTAGATACAGAGAGATTGGTATATAGATATAGAGAGAGATGGGTAATATATAGATAGGTAGATAGATAGATAGATAGATAGATAGATAGAAAGATAGATAGATAGATAGAAAGACAGATGGATAGATAGATAGAAAGAAAAATAGATAGAAAGATAGATAGATAGATAGATAGAAAGATAGATAGATGGATAGAATAGATAGATAGATAGATAGATAGATAGATAGAAAGAAAACATAGATAGATATATTAAACAAGAGATAGGTATATATATAGATACAGAGGGAGATGGGTACAATAAAGATAGAGATATAAATAAATAGAGAGAGAGGGGGGGGCAAGATATAGATATATACAGAGGGAGATGGGTACAAGATCGAGATAGATAAGTAGAAAGAAAGAAAGATACATACATACATACATACATACATACATACACCAAGAGATAGGTATATAGATACAGAGGGAGATGGGTACAATATGGATAGAGATACAGATAGATTGATAGATAGATAGATAGATAGATAGATAGATAGATAGATAGATAGATAGATAGATAGATAAACACTACACAAAAAGTAAGTTCCCCCTAAAACAAGCGTCTGTAATTTTCAAAGCAGGAACTTTGGCAAACTCAAATCAGGTACACATGTTACTGTACTTATTAGCTATTTTTCGTGAGAAATTTAGAGGTAGACATATCTTCACGCTTCAGTGAGCACGATTTAAAGGCAAAATGGTCAGTTTTTATAGTTCACATGCCTAATTTCATGACTTTGAGTTAACGATACACAGACAGATTTAACATTTTTGCCACATCAGGGCATGTAATGTGCTTTTCAGATACTAGCTGACAAAGTGTATGACTTGTGTGCATATTTTCACGGTTGACTGAGCACACAACAAAAATAGAAAAAGTGACAATTTTAACTTCTTTTGAATGCTTATGTTAAATACATGTAAATTCTACAGCAAGCATGCATGTTTTGAAACGTATGAATGATTTTTCTAAAAACCATATCCATTATGTCACGGTTGAGTGAACACGAACTAAACACCAAAAACACAATTTTTTTAAGTTTTTTGAAAAATATTGAATTAATTTTGAGCAGAGAAAAACAGCTGAATCATGATATTCACTTTCTTGATTGACCGATGCATGCCTATAAATGATCCTATAACATTAAATTAACGATTTCACGCTTCACTAAGCACAAAGGTCCTAAAATGCACTTTACCCCTTATGGCCTAAATTTAAATGTTTTGCTGCAAGTTACGCACATCATCATCCTTGGGAGGGTTTCCCAATTCCATTTTGATAAAAAAAAAGTTTAATGCGTCACACTTCAATGAACAGAAGATATGGGTAAATTATGAACATTAGTTGAAATTTTAACGTCATGTACTTTCTACAGGCAACACAATAAATCATGTTAATGTGTGGTTTATGATTGCAGATGATCATTTAATGATGTGTGTGAAATTTCATGAGAATTGTCGTAGTTGAATGGGTGCAAAACAGTAGATGAACATGCCCATGTTTAAGTCGTCTAAAATAGTGACATCGCTCATTGTATGGGAGCCGATGCAACCACGAGTAGATTGAAGCTACGTTCAGACATGAAATCATCGTCAGGGTAACGCTACCATACCTCTGATCATTTCATGTCTCTGCCCAGCTTCTGCCTACTCGTGGCCTCATCGGCTCCCCATACAATGAGCGATGTCACTATTGTAGACGACTTAAACATCGGTTTTTTATACACTATTTTGCACCCATTCAACCGCGACAATTCTCATGAAATTTCACACAGATCATTAAATGATCCTCTGCAATCATAGTCCACACTTCAAAATGGTTTATTATGCCACCTACATAAATTACATGACGTTAAAATTTTAACTTATTTTCATAATTTACCCATATCTTCTGTTCATTAATGTGCGACGCATCAAACTTTTTATCAAAATGGAATTGGGAAACCCTCCCAAGGATGATGATGTGCGTAACTTGCAGCAAAACATTTAATTTTAGGCCATAAGGGGTAAACTGCATTTCCGGACCTTTGTGCTTAGTGAAGCGTGAAATCATAAATTAAATGCTATAGGATCATTTATATGCATGTATCGGTAAACCAAAAAAAGCAAATATCATTATTCAGCTGTTTTTCTCTGCTTAAAATTAAAGCAATATTTTTCAAAAACTTACATAAAAGGAAGTGTATATATACCCCGCAGCGGGCAACGAGCACCTTTTTTTTTAATTCGGGGCCCCTATGCCAGTAGCCAATCAGAAAGAGTTTTACATGTGCCTAGACCATAGGGCGGACTCAATTAAATCGCTGTGACGGCAAGGAGAGATCGCCGCCATTACCGTGGATGACAGCTTTGCTTTATGATTGCACAGTAACCGATGGAGTCTTGTGAATTGATTGAGCAAAACTGCAACATTTGTGCGTTGCAACTGGCTGCTATAACCACGTACCATTGAGCACGAGTGAACGTTGGCCACCAGTTCATAGGTAAGTTCCCATATTAATTTTCAGTGAATCTTGTAAAGAATCATTGAAAGTTGTTATTTAGAGCGCATACTTATCGACGCCGCTTTCTAAAGGCACTGGCGTCTCGTCTAGCTCACGGTCTAGTTAGCGCTGTACCGCTGCTTCGCTCTGGCGCTGAATTCCGTGTGCATTGGTCCAGGCCAGGTCCTATCCGTCAATTTAATGTAAAAATCTCGGGGATGGGCGGGGGGGTGGCGTACCCGAGATTTTGGGGTACCCTGATTTCGACTATAATTTTACAGCATAGCCTATAGCAAGTACAGGGCAGAACCTTACTTTAGGGGACCGGCAACATGTAATATAATTAAGTTGAATACAGTTCAAATCATATCTTGACATGTTCGCACATATCAGCTCTCTCAATCCTTGTTCATTTGAGAAAAGTAACGCTACATTTGGACGAAAATATTGCCAACAAAGTAGAGCGTCAGCGATAACTCTGTTTACGGCAGTTCTCGCGCTGCGCCGACTTAGCGTGCCTTGTGCACGGAACTCGTGACAACATCGATCCTCAGAACAATTCCGACGCCGCGGATAACTGACCACTCTATCGCTGGTTGCTCGCCGGTAGCGTGATCAGGTAAATGGTCGGCTATCCAGGTCGAATTGCTCTGAGGGTCGAGTTGTCACGAGCTTTGTGTTGCGCAGCGCGAAAAGACCGCCGTATAACAAAGTATCGCTGACGCGCTCGATATTTGGCAATATTTTTCCGTCAAACAGTAGTTATTTTTCACAAATGAACAAGATTGGTGGAGATGAGTCTGATATGTGAAACATTGTCAAGAATTGATTTTGAACTGTATTTCGAAGCTTATATTATATCCTTAACATTGCCGCGTCCCCTGAAGTACAGGATTTGGCTCCCAAAGGTTATGAGAAGGTTAATAACTTCGGATAACATGTTGGATGCCATAATGTAAAATATAGTCAAATTTGAAAAATTCTTTGGGGTCCCCCCCCCCCGAGATTTATTAGATTATAATAATTATTTTCAAAAACGAAAGAATTCAGAATCTGTTATGTGTGAATGACCTTTGCCAAAAACAAAATCCCACAAACTAATCTTGGCTTTAAAACATTAGTTTCTTTAATAAAAAAACAATTCTTAAAACTTTAGGTGCAGAGATTTTTGGAACCCTTCTCATGCCTTCTACAACATGAGAAATTTACCGAGTGAGAATAACCAGACGGTGATAAGGGTAATATGCATTATTGTACCTACACCCCTTACTTGTGTGGTTTGGCCCGGGCCACTGCAGAATATTCGCCAGCAGCGAAGCGACAGTGTCAATGAAAGAGAGTCAGTAGATCAATTTTTTCATGACACGAACAGTTCAAAAGAATAAATCTGATTCGTGATACAGTCAATAATGTCAAAATCATGACATTTAGAATGTCAAATATAGTTCTCACATGATGTAACTGAGAGTCTAATTCTAAAATAATCTAACTGCCCTCACGTAACAGATTGAGTGATTGATTCAATGCTTCTTTTGTCATGTTTATGATCAATCCAAACTGTTTTAGAATGCTATTATTCTTTTTTTCTTCATTGCAGATCAGGATTCAGGATAATTGATGGAGATGGAGCCCAAGCCCTATTGCCATTGACTTTAGAGGGTGGACCCTGTTAGCCATGGCTTACATATGCTTATGCAGAGCGGTCATCGTATTGCTTGATATATCTCGATCTGCCTCAATGGAAACAAGACATCAGTATTCATCTTCGTACAGAATACTATTGGATTCGAAATATTACCATCACTAATTATGCCTGAAACAAATTCATAATTATATTAAAATCGCTTAGAAAAGCTTAGAAATATTGTATGGCAAATTATCTACCAATTATCTACAAATACAAATTATTAATAAAAGAGACATAAATGCAGAAGAGAAAATACTTGCTGTTGGCTTCATTTGTGTCGTGTTGTTTTTAACCATGCTGATAAAATAGTGTGATGGCAATTGGAGCCCTTTGAAGTATAAGATGAAGCAAGTCATAAAATTGAAGATTGGAGCAATATTTCTGTACTTTAACATTCTTCTGATAAGCACAGTTTAACATTTCAAGGTTATAAATTAGTTATTTTCTAATCCACAAATTGGAGCAATGACAGGAAGTTTAGAGGCAGTTTCAATTTGTCTGATCAATCACACTATCTGAACGTTTCTTTTCTATTGTAAGGGACTTCGGTAGAATTATGATTGTTTTGTAAAAAGTTATGCTTTGGCTTTCTAAATTTTATTTTAGAAATAATTGCATGCTTATTTGCAGGGGCGGTGTCAGGTAAAATCTTAGGGGAGGGCGGGCGAAATCTGTCTTGGAAAATTTGTGGCCAAAAATTGGCGGCAAAAATAATCTAGCCGAAAAGGCCTCTTAAGGTGAAAATTTTAGTGGGTCGGGGCGGTCGGGGAAATTTTTTTTCGGAAAACCCCAACTCCCGCATTATTTTATTTCTACTTTGAAAAAAAGGGGGAGACACCCCTCTCCCCCCCCAGTCACCACACCCTGCTTGTATTGTGATATGATCTAGAACTGCAAAAAACTAGATATTGACCACTGGCACGTGAAATTTCCAAAGCAGTGAAACAGTTGAAGTACAGTATTTTTGATTGTACTGTAATAAATTTTAATACAAAAGAGTCAAATTGGAACATCAATGATAAGACTGTACATTGAAATATACTATCATGTCTAGACACTATTTTCTTCATTATTAACACTTGCCAAAATTTATTCTCAATTCCAAGCGGAAAACGCATTGTCATCAAACAAATTAATTAAAGGTTTCTGCCATTTGAATCAAAAAACATTATCAGAACAGAAGGACAGTCATGATGGAGATCTGCTATCTTGTTAAAAATCAGTCCTTGTGACAGTGTAATAAATTATGTGTGTAATTGTGTTTGAAAAGTGTGTCTGTAATGATGTTATCACATTTTAATAAACTATGGATCTTAATTCTGTGTCAAAGCTGTGTGGAAAATAATATGAGAATCTAAAACCATCTCATGAAGATTTAATACAATGTATTTTATACTAATCATTCATTTATGTGGTGATGTTAGAGACTTTTGTGTTGTGTTTGTTGTGTGTGTGTATGTGTGCTGTGTGTGTTGGTTCGTGTTTGGTGTGTGTTGTGTGTTGTGTTTGTGTGTGTGTAGTGTGTGTCGTGTGTGTTGAGTGAATGACTGAGTGTGTGGTGAGTGATTGTGTGTATGTATGTGTGTGTTGTGTGTATGTATGTACTTTGTGTGTGTGTATGTTATGTGTCGTATGTATATTGTGTGTGTTGAATGTGTGTGTGTGAGAGAGAAGTGTGGTTACGTAATTATTTGTTTGTTGAGTGTTGTTGTGTGTATGTATGGTGGTGTATATGTGTGTGTATGATATGTATTGTGTGTGTGTATGTGTATAGTGTGCTATTATGATGTGAGTGAGTGTGTGTGTGGGTGTGTGTGGCAGTGTAGTGGTGTGCTGTGTGATGGTGTGTAAGGAGAGTGGTTGTGTGATATGTATGTATTTGTGTGGTGGGTGTGTGTGTGGTGTGTAAGTAGAGTGTTTGTATGTTATGTTATTGTGTGTGTGTGTGTGTGTGTGTGTGTGGTAATGTGTTGTGTCAGTGTTTGTGGTGTGTGTGTTGTGTGGGGTGGGTGTGTGGTTTGGGTGTTAGTGTGTGTGTATGTATTGGGTGGTGGTGTGTGTTGGTTGTGTGTGTCGTGTGTGTTGTGTGTGTGTGTGTGTGTGTGTGTGTGTGTGTGTGTGTGTGATTGTGTGTGTTGTGTGTGAGGTGGTAGGTGTGGGATGGGGGAGAAGAAGTGATTGCTCTTCTTGTTTTAATCCCAATGTTATTGTGAAAGAGGAATAAACAAAGGAATCAGCAGTTTCGAATAGGTATAATTCTTTGGGGGCAAATCATAGCAGACATGCGGTTTTTGGGGGGCCAATGATGCGATCTATTTAAGATTAAATTCCTAAAGACATTAAATACATGCTGGACGTAAAATTCTATATTCTTCCCAACGTAAAAATTAAAATTTCACTCAAATGGAAGAATGTAATCACTGAATCATTCGAAGAGGCGTTCGATCCTGTTTTTTCATAGGGGGCGAGATCGCCCCCCCCATATAAAAATATTGGGGGGGGGGAAACATCGATTTGCCCCCCCCCGGCCCCCCAATAAATTTAGAAAATGAAAAAAATCCTATAATATGCATGGAAATTATATGTTTGAAAAGCATTGAAAGGCACTATAAAAAGCATTAAGTACACATGGCTAAAATACTTGTTAAACATACAAAATGGTCAAATTTTTGATGCGCTTTGG
>JZLH01S0220350.1:28991-52769 GCA_001188425.1 Eucidaris tribuloides
GTCTAAGTCTGATCTTTTGTTTCCTTTGACTGTGTTGTGCCATTTAAATATCAGTGGATTATGGTCCATTTTTGCAATTTTTACTTTTGCACCTTGGGGGATAAAAAGGCATGTGATTACTCGTGCATAAAATTAAACTTCAAATTACCCTCACAGGCTAAAAGAGAATTAAATTGCCTTTAATTGGATATATAATTCATTGATTTTTTTATTAAAGTTATATATTACAAATGTGAACTTGAAAAGTGTTTACTTCCTTTTTTTGCTGAGTGTATATAGAGATGCTAACTTATTGTATGACAGTAGAGGTATAGGTAGGGTAGGGATGGATAGGTATTAGGATAGGTTAGGTTAGGTAGTGATAGGACTATAGGTTATAGGTTTAGTGAATAGAATGGAAAGTACAACCAATTGTCTCTAGATTTCAAAATTTTTCTTTATTTTTACATTTTTGCATTTTTGGTCTTGTTGTGCACAGAGAACTATAGAAACAGCAATGTGCTACGTATAGAGATCTCCTCAACACAGCTAAGTCTGACTTCCATCGCCGCGAAATAGCCCAATGTGATCAGCGTAATTTATTTCGCGTCATTGACAACTTGTGTCATGCAAAACAGGCCAAAATACTACCACGTTCTGATAACGCGAAAGACCTTGCAGACAAATTTGCGTCTTTCTTACATGAACGAATTGCCCACTCTAATCATTCTTCAATTTCTGTCGAAATTCATGATTCATGCCCAGGTTTGTTTACTTTACTTCTGACGAAGTGTTGAGATTGATAAAACACACTCCGGTAAGTAACTTCCTGTAAGCTGGATCCTCTGCCATCATCTCTGTTTAAGAACTGTATTCCCGAACTCCTACCAGCTTTAACAAAAATAATCAACTTGTTACTTTCTTCTGAATCATTCCCCGACTACTTAAAAGAAGCCTGTGTCCTACCTTTGTTAAAAAAGCGAGGTCTTGACCCAGAAAACCTGGCCAATTACCGCCCTATCTCGAATCTTAGATTTATCTCTAAGCTGATTGAAAGAGCTGCCATGTGTCAAATTCAAGATTATCTCTGTGAAAACAATCTTCTTCCTAAAACACAGTCTGCGTACCGTCCACATCACAGCACCGAGACTGCTCTTCTACGGGTACAGAACGACATCCCCCTCGCCCTTGACCAGAAAAAGAGGCTGTTTTGGTGCTCCTTAATTTTTCAGCTGCTTTCGATACAATTGATCATAATCATCTTCTTCGTCGTCTTTCATTCCGTTATGGAATTAGTGGCACGGCCCTAAAATGGTTCTCCTCATACCTGAACAACCGTAAGCAGTCTGTAATTATTAACAATGTCAACTCGGACTGCCATCATCTTTGGTATGGTGTTCCCCAGCGTTCCGTGGCTGGGCCGCTAGAATTCATTATGTTTAGTGCTCCCTAGCTTGCAGGACCTTATTTCTGCTCATGGCGTTTCATCAATAGTATATGCTGATGACACTCAGCTCTATATTACCTTTGACCCCAATGACCGTACATCCGCTATCGCAAAAACTGAAGCCTGTATTCAAGATGTAAAATCATGGGCAATACAAAACAAACTTGTCTTAAACGAATCAAAAACTGAGATCGTCTTTTTCGATTCACGACTCACACCAGCTCCGACATTTCAGATTGGACAATCTACCATCACACCTTCCCCAGCTGCTAGAAATCTTGGAGTTCTCTTTGATTCTTCATTGAATATGAGAAACCACATTGATAGAATTTGTAAATCTGCCCTCATGGCTGTCAGGAAAATAAGTAAAATCCGTCGCTACCTGGATCATGAAACCACATCACGTTTAGTTCATGCTCTTGTCACCTCCAGGCTTGATTCCTGCAACTCTCTGTTGTATGGTCTTCCTGCTAAAGACATTGCCAAACTTCAACGTGTACAAAATATCGCTGCTTGCCTTATCACCTGTATTCCTCGTTCTCACCACATTACACTAACTCTTCAAGCTCTTCACTTGTTACCTGTCGACATGCGCATTACCTATAAGATCCTCCTCCTCACGTTTAAGTCAATAAATGGACTCTCCCCAGCTTACCTCTCTGACCAACTACATCACTATATTCCGTCACGGACCTTGCGTCCTTCAACTCAAGCCCTCCTGCAGCTTCCTTAAAGCATTCCCTCAAAATCTTATGGTCAACGATCCTTTCCTTTCGCCCCCCCCCCCTTTTCTATGGAACAACTTACCCCTTCACATACGCAATGCTGGAACAGTGAACATTTTCAAAACTTTGTTAAAAACTCATTTATTTCAGCTTGCCTACCTATAATGTTCACGTTTACATTTTGTACATTATCTGTTTTTTGTGTTATCTTGTTATTTGTTACTTTGAATTTGTCTGTGTACGTATTGCTTTTTGAGTAGGCCTATCTCTTTCAGCGCGTAGAGGCTTTAGCAATTTGCGCTATATAAATATCTTGTATTATATCCGTCATTGCAAGTTTCTTGAATTCTGTTTGGTAAAAGTATGTCACATGATGAAAAATAAACACACTATTCTGTGAGTTTTGGAGACAATCGTTCTGAAAGTACTATAGTAGTCGGAGAGTACAATAGTAAAGTACTATTGTACTCTCGGAGAGTACAATAGTAAAGTACTATTGTACTCTCGACAGCGGGAGAGTACAATAGTAAAGTACTATTGTACTCTCGACAGCTGGATCGCGATTTGAGCTTAATTCAAAAGCCGAATGAATCGTGTGTAAAACACATGTACCGAACGCTATTTTTTTCCGTGCGTGTGAAAGACATTATAGCGTGCACGCCTGTACGGAAGTTTGGCAAAGTTTAAGATTAACACTGGGTTAAGTTCGTCAAATTTGAGATAGGATTATAGTTAAAATAAGAATGAGGATTAAATTAGTGTTTATGGGTTTATGAAATTGATACTCGACTAACTAGAGTATACGTTAATGGAATTGCATCCCTATCCGTACTTCAAGTAAAAATATCGCGCACCTGTATGCCGTGCGACACACACTTACTCGTAGGGGTTACCGTAAAAACATTTCATTTTCCTTTTTTTTTCTTTGTGTAATTTCCCTGTAATTCGATGACGGATATAAAACAAATATATCCTATGCTGAGAGTCTCTGTTTGAAAACTATCGCACGACCTCGGTTACGCTTGCACTGTTAACTATTTTCCCTCGGGGCTGCGCCCCTCGAGAAAAATAGTACAGTCCACGTAACCTCGGGCTCGTCATAGTTTCAACCAGAGACTCTCGTATCAGTATATATTTGTATTATTATTATTATTATTAAATTATTATTATTATTATTATTATTATTATTATTATTATTATTATTATTATTATTATTATTATTATTATTATTATTATTATATTATTAATTGTATTTGATTGCATTTTTTATTGTTTTTACATTATTGTTTGGTTTGTTGGATAAATGAACAAACTATATGAAATTTAGAATGAAAATGATAGTGAGAAAAAATAATAATATGCGTGATGAAATAACAACAACAAAATAATAATAATAATAATAATAATAATAATAATAATAATAATAATAATAATCGGCTGTGGCTTGAAATGCAAAGGCGGGTGTGTGTGTGTGTGTGTGTGTGTGTGTGTGTGTGTGTGTGTGTGTGTGTGTCTGTGTGTCTGTGTGTCTGTGTTTGTGATTTACCTGTAATTTTTTTAAAGTTTTATGTTCTGCTCAGGTATCATGATTGATGATTAGATTTATTTCATATGTTGCGCTTTATGCTTGTCTTTTTTGCTTATGCCACTCATGTATTGTTTTTTTTTTATCCTGTGTATATTGTAAAGTAATTGCAATTCAGACTTTAGGATGCAACGATGAATTTCAATAAAATACCATTACATAAACTCCTCAAAAAACTGGAAATCTGATTTTGATCGATTATGACTCCCTGTTTGTAGTAGTAATCAAGACATGCCTGGTACCAACAGAAAGATTATTGAATGTTCTTTAAAATGATACCCTATACTATCAGGGAAAGGGTAATATTTAAAAATATGGATGATTGTAAACTGAAAAGATGCAAAATGACCGGTGGTCGTAAAGAGTCAATGAGGAACGGGTTCTTTTGTATGGAGTTATGTTTTTTTGTTCTCAACTGGTCAGCCATAAATGTCAATTTCAATACGATCCCGTGTCACTTCATTTGTTTATGAATTTAAGACTGAATGGTTTGAGTTCTGTTTTTAATGCCCATTTTTTTCGTTCGTATGCTTGCTTGTGCACACGTTTGTTTGAATCCATGTTAATGTTCGTGTTATCATGGTTATAATGTCTAATAACAATGACATTGGGAAACTCAATCAGAAATTATGTGACTTACCAAAGCCTGTAATCTCAATTGAAGTGGCAGGGGCTCCTTTTGAAATTAGCGTTCATGGCTGACCAGCTGAGAACAAAAGGCATAACTCCATAAAAAGGACCATGTTCTTTATTGACTCTTCATGACCGCCGGTCAATTTGCTTCACAATTATTTTACACTTTAACCTACATTGTTCTGATCTTAAGGAATTGTAACGTAATTTTATTACCTGGAGAGCTATGTGTAAAGCGCATAGAGCAGTTTTATACTGATTATGCGCTATATAAGTGTCAGTTTATTATTATTATTATTATTATTATTATTATTATTATTATTATTATTATTATTATTATTATTATTATTATTATTATTATTATTATTATCATTGTTATTATTATTATTATCATTTAAACACATGCCCTTTCTCCGATGAAATACCTTCAATACTCAAAAGTATTGCAACATACATTACATGTACAATATAACGCATACATTTTGAGCTGAAGGGGTCTTTCGATGATGATGTCCTGTTGAAGTTCATAATTGGAAAATAACAAATTAATTGAAAAGAAATCAATGAATATTCTTTCTCCTTTCTTCTCCACGGCGGAGAGAAGGCGCACCCACGGCAGAGGGGCTGGAACATAAAATTCCACATTTTCCCGCCTCCCTATAGGGGTAGGGGTGTTAAATCACTCTGGTATTGTAATTCGGTTTCATATTTCCCGTGAAACGGTTTTGATTGTTTGGAAAGACTTCCAACAAACAAAAAAATGTCAATATTTTCCTCTGAAGCTGTCTCAGAAAGAAGAACAAGAAAGTTTTTTCCTATCTTCGTAAGACAGTGGTAAGGAGGATGGCTACTAATTAAAGATGATGGCCTTCTCTCCACATCATTATATCCAATGTACTGAAAAGTGGCATGACAATAAATTTTAGGATGTTTGGAATAGTAAACCGCCTTTAGAATTGAAAAAAAAATAAGAAATTATAACTTGAAGAGGTCCTGTCCAAAATATAGGCCGTTTTCTCGTTGCCACTATCTTATGAAGATAGGAAAAACTTTCTTCTTCACTCTGTGTGGTCTTCTTTCTGAGACCGCTTTGGAGAAACATATTGACAGTTTTTGTTCGTTGGAAGTCTTTCCAAACCATCAAAACCGTTTCACGGGAAATATGAAACTGAATTACGATGCGAGTGTGCATTAACACCCACCCCTATAGGGAGGCGAAAAATGATAACTTTTATGTTCCAGCCCCTCCGTCGTGGGTACGCTTGCATTTGATAATCTCTCTGGTTTGGAGAAAAAAAAAGAGAAAGAATACTCATTGATATATTTTCAAATTATTTGTTATTTTCCAATAATCTGCTTCGTTAGGACAACATTATTGAAAAATCCCTTCAACTCAAAATGCATGCGTTATAGTGTATGCTGCAATACTTTTGAGTAGGGAGGGTAATCGTAACAAGTAGGGTATCATTTAAAAAAAGAATAATATTTTGATGGTACCAAACATGGATTGATTACTACTACGAAAAGGGAGAAATAATCGAACAAAGTCACATTTCCAAACTTTTTTGAGGAGTTTACGTACTGTATAACATTGAAGGTTTGGGGATTGAAAGGACCTCATGTGCAATAATGCACCTATAAGTTTTTAATGTGAGTCCATTAATAACTCCATTGGTAATTGTGTATTGTACCATAGAATTAACCAAAATTAATAAAATAATTAATTTCACTTCACCTCCAGGACCAGGCTTTCTGGGATGTTACGATGATTCTCCATTAATAGGGCAACTTTACTCTACGAGTAATAATGAAATGACGGCAGACCGTTGTGTGGAACGTTGTCATGAATTAAATAGCACTTACGCGGCTGTCCGATACCTACCCTGTTGGTGTGGTAACTCAGTCGACACAGCCGCAACCAAACTGAATTACGACGACTGTGGAACTCTGTGCCCGGGAGATCCAAGTCAGACCTGTGGTGGAGATGCGAACATATACTCTGTCTATAACGGTAAACATAATTAATACTCTGCCTACAAAATAAATAACTCTAACGGTACGTAATCAGTAATCTTTCTTTTTTAAAGGAGCGTTCACATCCTAGTAGGAATGGATACCCCCCCCCCCCTTCGGAAATTCGAGAAATCGAAGCGATGGTTAATCGATACACTCGGTCTTCAGCCGTTTGTCTCTTCAGACTGAACATTTCGTGCAAATGAATGATTGCTACTCAGACAAAAGCTATTTCAATTAATTTTCAGCAGGATTTACATCTTGACATATTGATAATTTTATCAGAAATAAGTATCAAACTTAGGAGTAATGTAGTCATAGGGTTTTCCCTTCTAATTAAAAACCATTGATAGCAAGGATAAGTTGATTACTCGAGAATGAAGCAGAAACTGTTATTGTTATATTATTTAAATGTTTTCGTTTTATTTCAAAATTCCAAAGGTCTGAAGTAAATGAAGAATGTAAATATCGTGTGGAGATACGACTACTTAATCTACTACTACTACTACGACGACGACGACGACTACGACGACTACGACTACTAAATCTACTACTACGACGACGACGACGACGACTACGACTACTATGACGACTACGACGACTACTACTACTGCTAATACTACGACGACGACGACTACTACTACTACGACGACGACGACTACGACTATTGGACTACTAATTCTACTACTACTACTACTACTACTACTACTACTACTACTACTACTACTACTGCTGCTGCTGCTGCTGCTGCTGCGGCTGCTGCTGCGGCTGCTGTGCTCAGTGCTGCTACTATTACCACTACGACTACTACTACTACTCAGGGTTGGGCGGGAAATATAACAGGTGGGAAATACCGGCGGTAATTACCTGTAAATACCGTCTGGGAATTAAGAGGCCGTCCGGTAAATATGGCAAAAAGCGGGAAATAAGATTAAGAAGTCAATTTTAACAACTTTTTCTTCATTTCCATAAGAAGATATTGCTACAGAACCATCTTCAAGCCAAACTGCTCTAAATATTCACTTATTTTTATTAAAATGTACCCCTACATGGATCATATTTAATACATTTTGAAATTTTATATTCACTCCACGTAAATAACTTGGTTAATAACCAGGACCATGCAAGAAATGTCCCCCATGTCAATTATCTGCATTCTTTTAGGACAGTTTTTCAGACTCTATAAATATATACTAGACAAAAGAGAAACTTATTACTAGTAACTTGTAATGTAGTCTCTTTACACTGGCCCACAGTAAATGTGTAGGATTATGGCAAGGAAGGAATTGGATAGAGATGCCAACTGCCAGTATTCACAGTGGACTGATATCTTAGATTGTGAATTTGTCCTGATGAAAAAAATGACAGAAAATTCCAAGATGCTTGGTTGTAAATAGAAGGGTGCAAATGATTACCATCCTAAAAGAGACATCAGTGCAATTAAAATGTTTAGTTACTGTGATACTAATAAAACTGAGGTTCATTAGCACAATCATGAAGTATACATGCATTAGCTCATCATATGTGAAAAGGAAGGGGGATAATCTACAAACGTACTGTACAGTATGTGAATTTTAACCTCTTTTTTTAGTAATTTGTATTTTTATGAGGCCTTGTTGTTTCACAATAACATTGTTTTATAGGACCAGGACCCAAGTGTAATTTCAAACATTGCAAATTTGTAGAAGCTAATGGTGTCATGGGTGATGATCAAGCAGATGGAGAGTGACTTTCATCCTTTTTTCGGACCTTCTATACATTACAAAATGCAAAACACCAGTCATCTGTCACATGTGGGTAGGCTGCAATGTACAGTACATATACGTTTTGGTTTTCCTCATAAAAGTATGACCTAAATTGAACTCACAAATTGTGAATTGCCAGTGGATAGATGGCGGACAGAAAGTGGACAGGCATAATTATGACATAGCAGTGGTGCCCTTGTTCAACATGCTCCACCAGAGTATCAGACTGGGCAGCTGCAACTTTCGGGGAAACCCAACAGATCGAGGGTCCTTAATATACTGAGGGTCCGATAGGCAGATTTTCTATTAACAATAAGGCTAGGGTCTGATAGACCAATTATCGAAAAGGGTCTGGCAGACCAACTATCAAAAAGGGTCCAATAGACCGATTTTTGGAAACTGTCTGATAGACAGAGGGTCCGATAAACTGATTTTTGAAAAGGATCCGATCGGCCTATCGGAACCTTTTTGATAATCTGTCTCGTAGACCCCAAGTCTATTGGACACTCGGTCTATCAGACCCGTTTTGAAAGTTGGTCTACCACACCCTTTTCACAGGGCTGTCAACTCTCACGCATTAAGCGTGAGACTCCTGAATTTTGGCCCTTTTTCACGCCAAAATTGTGTTTGATTTTCCATACATGTCTATTGATCTCACGCATTTGGACCTCTCACTTATATCATTGGCCTATGGGAGTCTCATGCTAATGGATTCACTGACATTGGAAACTCTGCTTTTCAATAGTCGGTATATCAGACCTTCATTCTATAGGACCCTCAGTATTGAACCCTCAGTCTAAAGGACCCTCGGTCTATCCGCCACTTTAACCTGCGTAGACTTTGGCTACAAATTACTCCTCATGTACGCATCCCCATGTCCATTGCCTTGTCCATTATCTACTCCTCGTTCATACTCTGCTGGTCTTTAAAAGCCCTTGTTAATAACCAGTGTCCATTACCCAAACCCAGATGAAGTTTTTCTCAAAATTGAACACTCGAAAGTAAACTTGTTCGTTAAATTTGTGTAGTATCCACACACTGAATGATAGACTTGTCTGTCTAGCCCTCTTTTCTTGTCCAGGACAAGGGCAGGACTTGGGAGCATCATGATGAAGGAAGAGGGCTCTACTGCAGGCTCATCGGGCAGTGAGCCAGAGCCAGGATTAACTTAATCTGGTTTCATAAAAACAACTGTAATCAAAATTAACTAATTGACAAACTCTGATATAAACAAAATTGTCCAAAAACACCACTGAAAGAACATGATACTAGAAACCTCTTGGATTCCAGTAATCATTCCCCCCTTCCCGTATGATATTTCATATTTCCCAGTATTTCCGGGTAAATAGGCGGTAAATACCGGTATTTCCCGGTATTTCCCACCCGTCCGGGAAATAAGGCAACTGTCCGGGAAATATGCCAACCCTGCTACTACTACTACTACTACTACTACTAAAATTACTTCTACTACTACTACTACTACTACTACTACTACGACTACGACTACGACTACTACTACTACTACTACTACTACTACTACTACTACTACTGCTATTACTACCACCACTACTACCACGACTACTACTACTACGACGACGACGACGACGACTACTATTACTACTACTACTAATTCCACTTTTACTACTACTACTACTACAACGACGACGACGACTACTACTACTACTACTACTACTACTACTACTACTACTACTACTAGTAGTAGTAGTAGTAGTATTCATGGTTTATGGTCAATCACTGTATAGCAGCCAAAGGCTGAATTGCACAATAATTACAAAATATATAAAATAAACAATGAATTAAAAATAACATTGACATGACATCATAAATATACTTTGGTTGAATTACAAATTACACTAATTAAGATAAAATTCATTGATATGATATAAAAAGCAAAAATTATTCCACTCTGTACATTGTGTATGTTTTAGACCGCGTTCGTTGGAAAAAGGTGAATAAGTAAGTCTGCTCATTCATAATCGGTTTTGGTATTTTAAATTTAAATGTGGGAATTAATATCATATGTAAAAGCACCTAATTGATTTTTAATTTTGACATATTGTTTGATATCGAAATAAAAATGAACAATAACAACAACAAAATACACTTGGAATGACAAATTTGAAATTCTTATTGACGACTGATTGTCGTAATTCTATTGCACTTTTCTAAATTCTAAAGGGGAAATTACCAGGCGATTATGCGTAAATCATTTTGATGTATGTATTGATATTTCGTTTAATTCAGAATTCAGAGCATTGCCTTTTCAGCACGGCGCGCCGAAAGCAGTTCCAGAGCATAGCATTTTGAGGTTTTCTGAAGCCATAGCTCCCGTTCCAGAGACCCCCATTTTTCGTTGAAGCCCGTTCCAGAGCCCCCGATTTTCGATTTCGGTGCGGCACATAGGTATCACTTTGTAAGTCGAGTGCCTCCCCCCCCCCCCCCGGGCCTCGAGAATAGTTGTTGTGGACTATAGTGGTTCCCGATGATTAAATTCATAGCTCGCTTTTGTATGCGTTCTAGTTTCGTGATTTGTTCGTTTGTTAGACCGGCGTTCCAGACAGGTGCGGCGTATTCGAGCACGAGTCTGACATACGAAGACCAAATCAGTCGGGGGTACGTTTAATCCCTTAAAGGCAAGGTTCACCCTGACATAAAGTTGGTTTTAATAAAAGCAGAACAATGAGAGAAACGTATTAATGAAAGTTTTGGCGAAAAGTCCACCAAAGAATAACAGAGTTATGAAGTTTCAAAGTTTTAAATTTGTGACGTCACATGCGTAGCAAGCCTCCCCATATGTCATGTGATATAAATTCCATAAAAGTGCCGTTTTCTCAGAAATTTGAAAATGATTTTACCTGTGCATTCAATATATTATCAGAAACATTATTTTATAGATGCAACTATGAAAAAACCCATTCAATTATCATGAACTATTAAAAAAAATGGAATTTAATATAACATGACATATGGAGAGCTGCTCGCTGTGACGTCACAATTTAAAACGTGAACTTCATAACTCTGTTATTCTTTGGTGGATTTTCGCCAAACTTTCATAATATGTTTCTCTCATTGTTCTGCTCTTATTGAAACCAACTTAATGTTAGGGTGAACCTTGCCTTTAAGAATACGTATCATTATGTAGTTTCTCGTTGGCTCGTTTCAGCATTTCATTGATATGAGTATCCCATTTCAAGCTGCTTTGGATAAAAATTCCAAGCAAGTTAACACATTCTGAGTGAGTTATCTGTTGACCATTGATTTCAATGCACGGTGGAATTGGTGGGTTGCGCATAAAACACATCTCCAATGTCACACATTTTACTTGTTGTTTTGTGACCACGATTGCAGAGAGTCGACAGTAGATTGGATTACTGATGCATCTCCTGCTCTGCGGCACTCGACAAGGGTCAAATCGTCTACAAATTTAAAATGGTGCACCGGACAGATGATGTCTGAGCATGCGTCATTGATCATAACGAGGAATACTATTGGTCCAATCTTAGTGCCCTGTAGTCTGAATTTCAGACCTCCCCTGCGAAGCAGGGGCCATCATTATACTGAAGACAGGGAGACAAGTTTGGCTGTTGATTCCAGAATAATGGTCTGGCAGTCAGACTAAGTACCCTGCGGTACTCCTGCACAAAGCGATATCCAATCTGAGATCACGGAGTTATAGCGAACACATTGTTGCCGGTTTGATAAAAAAAAACTGGTTATCCATTGCACTACAGCAGGTCGTACGCCCTTGTCTAAGAGTTTGTTGATCGCAATATTATGATCGATTCGATCGAATGCCTTTGAAAAGTCTGTTAGCACGATTGTTGACGATGATTTAGGGCTGTCTGAATTTAGGTAGAGTAAGTGTAGAGCGCTGACCAAACAATGAGTTGTAGACAGTTTTTTTCCGATTTCCAAACTGTTTTTTGTCGATATTGTTCTCCATATCACTCATCGTCCATTTAGCGATAAATTGTTCTGCTAGTTTGGCTAGGTGATCAGTGAGGGATATGGGGCGAATTGTATCAACTGTAGTTGGGGAAGATTTAGGCACTGGAACAACGATAGCTTTTTATTTTACACTGGTCGGGAACAATTCCACTTTCGTATGATTTGTTTAGTATTTGAGAAAGAGGGCGGCTTAGTTCATAGGCAAATTCTTTTAGCAAACGAGAAGAAATGTTGTCCGGTCCCCCTGATTTTGAGCAGTTAATGGATCTCAAATGTCGATATACATGTCAGGGTTGTATTGTGGGGCACGGTTGTGGCGAGAGAAGATACGCTGGAAGTGCGCTAACATCAAAAGGACGTATGTCATCTGCTATAGATGCAAAGTGGTGATTGAGCAAAGTTGTCGGCCTCCAAGTGAGGTACATCGATGGGGGTATGGTGCTGTTTTCCGGTTGTCATAACACGGATTTCTTTGTGATCATTTGGCTGGGTTGGTAGTTTTGAGGCGTTGTATTCTCGAGGTATAGAAGTTTTGCTTGGTTTTACGGATGATTCGGATTACTTTATTCCTCAGATGCTTAAATTTGACAATGTTTCCTTGATGATAAGCTTGTTGTCGTTTGTGTATCAATGATTTAATCAATGAAGTCGTCCATGGTTTGTCTGTATAGCATGGCGTTTAGACGTGCGAGTAGGTAGATATGTATCAAGAGCAGTATGCATAGTTTGGTAGAATCTCTGACACTGTTCGTTTACATCAAGTGCTCCGACCAATCATGATGTATTATCCATTGGCCGAATGCTCTGATGTCACTATCTTTCATTGGTCGGGTGGTGATGGAATGAGACGTATTGGGCGATGTGATTGGTCGTTTGGGAGCCCATAGTACTGTAGAATGATCACTTTTTCCCAATGGGGAGAGGATTTGGACACTTTGATCGTGAAACGCCATATTGGTTATGATTTTGTCTAGGATGCGATCACCACGAGTAGGTTTGTCCACCACTTGTTCAAACCGAGCATCGTTAGTGATTTGATCGATATTCAGTTGATTAAAATCTCCTTGTATGACTATGCCCGCATCTGGATATTTTGATAACAGGTATAGTCAGTAGATTCCTGCATGTGGTCGAT
The DNA here is from genome assembly GCA_001188425.1 of Eucidaris tribuloides. Lineage (NCBI taxonomy): Eukaryota > Metazoa > Echinodermata > Echinoidea > Cidaroida > Cidaridae > Eucidaris > Eucidaris tribuloides. The sequence continues at coordinate 42,223 of JZLH01S0220350.1, forward strand.
TGCTATTTCATTGTCAAGTTGGGGGTAGTACACCACAGCTATGAAGATTTAGGATATTTGTCGTGGCAAGCGAGATGGTCTAACTTCAAGATTATTGGGTGTATTTAATTCTGGCACAGGTTGCATATTCATGTGTTTTGTTGCATATATTGCAACTCCGCCGCCGACACGGTCCGTTCTTGGTTTTGATAACACGGTATAATTTAATTGGGATCGAAACAAATTCCAGTGGTAGGTCTGATCGATACCATGACTCAGTAACTGCAGCTATATCGACATTATTTTGTTGAATTATTGTTTGGAATTCATCCAACTTGTTGTTGAGTGATTGAGCATTACACAAGTAGAAAGATGGTAGACATAATGCTGATGATTTACGTTCGGTGGGTATGGTGACAAGATTGACATCGTTCCGAAAAGAAGTCGAGTGATGGGGTAGCCTGCGATTTATGATTGTGTTTATTGGACGAAGAAAATGGCAACCACCCCTGCGTCCACGGTAACGGGGGATTCAGCAGCTTTTAGCAAGAGCAAGTTTTGTTGGTGACATGCAATTATGGCTTGTATGTCGTAGGAGTTTCAATTGGTGTGCACTGTAGCATATCCTTTGTTCCGAATTGTCATCATGGCGTTTGGTATCCATGGTAATTTGCATATCCATGGTAATGTGCATATCAATCAAAACGGCAGGAGGACTCTTCAGTTCCGTGATACATGTGCAATGAATTACACAGACAAGCAGACCAACAATTTGTGGAATCATTCTAGTTTCACAGTTGCTTACTGACTTACTGAAGGAAGAAACTTACCAGAATCCAGGAAGTCTATGCAATACTATATTACACGAAACAGACAATTATCTCACGTATGTCACAGTATTTCAAGTGTAAAATTCCTTCGTAAAATCACGAGCGATTTTTGATGGTAGCAGCAGCATTGACAGCGCCCTACTACTACTACTGCTACTACTACTACTACTACTATACTACTACTACTACTATACTACTACTACTACTACTACTACTACTACTACTACTACTACTACTACTATACAGCTAATTCTTACACTGTCTTATACTACTTTTATTTTTATTAATGTAACTTCTGCTGTTTCTACTAGCCTACAACTACAGCCATCAATGGGTCTACTCCTAATCTCATACATGGATTTACAAAAGAAATCGTTTATTTTGATCTGCTGATCTTAGGTTTGTTGTGTTTACACATGCAATATTAGTATTACAAGGCTTCTGCGACGACCCAGGAACCCCAAAGAATGGAACTATTTTGGCCTCCAGTTTCCGCCTAGGATCGACCATCTTATTTGACTGTGACGCTGGATATGTGCTTGATGGCGAGGATACGTTGCAGTGCATATCTCGTACTACTTCCCTTCAAGATCTGCGAAACCCTATTTGGAATAATTCAATTCCATCCTGCCGTAAAGAGGGTGAGTCAATGCATGTTTCATATCGATTGTAACTGCTAAAATCGGGGCTAAAATACGATAGGCACCTCGACAGCACGTACTATGGAATTACTTATTCAAGATTGTAAACCACTAATTAAGTGATGGGACCTTAAAAATGAGAAAATGGTCGTAGTATCCCATAATATTGAGTTTTGTAATGAATTAATTTTCCTTTTTACTAACGCTGGCACACAAATAATAGGAAGATTAAAGTACTAAATTTTAAAAATTGTTCGATGTACTACTTCACAAAGCGGATAAGGAATAATAAACAGACCGTGAAATTTGGCCAATAATTTGATGACAGGTACATGTCGTCCGAATTTACCTACGTTGGAACAGCGGCTCCACGAATGGAATTTCAAAGCCAAGTGGAATGTTATGCATCCATTGTTAATTTTTAGAAGTCACACATAACGTTTGCATAAATTAAAAGACTTTCTGTTCCTTTCTAAACTTTCTTTTTTTAACTGACGTCAGAATCATCGACAACTGCACCTGTACTTGAGGAACAACACACCAGGGGATCCCACCTCCCTAAACAGACCATACCAGGTGTGCTACTTTTAACCCATTCAATACTAGAGCCTGTCCAGAGTAAAATACTCACTACAAATTTGCTTTTTCATCAAATTGGCAACATACTGGAATAGTCTATTACATATAAAGGATAATGGGTATTGAATGATGTGTCAAACATTAGTGTAATTAATTAATCATTTATTGGGGAAATTTTTAAGATCATATTTTTCTTGTGAAATTTAAGATTAAAAATAATTTTTGATTGAATAAATTTCACTTTTAAACGACATACAAAAGAAAAACACGTCCGTAAAATATATTTCTCAATTAGTTCAATACATCACCCGATAACAAAGTGGAACAACCCAAAGCCTCATCATAACAACAGCCGTTGCCAATTTGATAAGTTTATGAATATTCTAGCTAAATCTCATTTAAATATTCTTAACAAAATGAATATTCATTATGGCATTGTAGCACCCAGTTCATTGAATAGCTGATATTTTTCTCTACTTTAGCATATTCATTAGATGGGGTAAATACAGCCACATTCCAAGATAAAAAGGCAAACCACAAATATGTGGTCTTAGTATTGAATGCGGTTTAAATCCATTGCAGGGGAGGTTCACCAAGATAGAAATGTGAATCCAGAATTTGGTTTAGAAACTTAATATTGAGATTGCATCGAATGTGGATAAGTCTGCACGATCTGAAGATATCATACTTCACAGTTTGTAGTGTCACAGCAGGATGACTGTCCATGATTACCTTTTAAAAATGGACTATGGTTTTACCACAAAATTTATTTGCGGTTGTAGTATCGTGGTAAAATGAGACAATATACTACCATGGCACTACCAAGAAACTGCCATGATATTTTTCAGGTATTATCACACTGTAAAAAGAAAAAAAAATTAACGATTGTGGTATCCAGGTAACTTTGCCCGAAAGCTATACAATATATAATAACCCCACCTGTAAGCTAATGTATTAGATCTTATCCAATTATACCCTATCGTATCAAGAACATACATTTCACAATTTCTCCGTTTTTTCGGGGCTATATTAAGCACAGGTATTATTCCGGTCGATCAGACAATTTTTTTGTCAACCTTTCTCAAAGTATATTGTGTTGTCACCCCGGACATCAGAAGCAGCATCAAATCCACTGAAAATTGTTTAAAGTGACAAAATATGATGTTCGAATTAAAGGAAAAAAAATATCTAGCGGTATGTACATGTTTACATTTTGAGCATTTTCTAAAAAAAAATAATAAGAGTTTCACCGCAAGCAGTTTTCAGGGCATTGAGAGATCAAATAGCTGTATCTAAAAACATAACTTCTAAGACATTCATTTTTTTTTTAATCATTTACCAAAACTATACTTTGGCTTTAATGGAGCATTTGATGTAGCTTCTTTTAACAGGCATGCAAATTCATTCTGTCCCTTGCACACTGTGGATAAAAAACAGAAAAAAAATGTGAATTTTGAAAAAAAAACTTTCTGAAAACTTATGGAGTCAGTCTAGATTTAAAACGATAAAGGCCCAAGTTTCAACGCTTGTGACATTGCTACAAAAATACTACCCACTAATACCCGTTCCAAAATACAACTAGCGAGTGTCCAATTATCACCAGTAGCTTAAGCTATAGGGTCGATGTAATCCCCCCCCCCCCCCCCCCGGTCATCCGCCTTTTGACGCCTATAGTTTAGACCAATATGAAATATATCGATATTTACGTAACGAAATGGAGTACTAGTCTAGTCCATTTTAAAAACTTTCATTGGTATTTAATTCTCTACAGTTTTCATTTACGTCATCTGTGCTGCTGCTGCTAGTTTTTTGATCGGGATAGTGACGGTGATCGTTATACTGTTGATTATTGGCAGACTGAACCGGTGAGATATTACTTTGGAACGTTGGGTAATTCTTCTGCATCCGTTGTTTATTTTTTTATCAAATGATTTATTGCAAAATAATCAGACAATTTTACAAACATATGAAAATATATTACATGTAACTTAAACAAAATATATTTCATTTTCTTCAATTACAGTATTCACAAAAATACATAACCTTTTGGATTTACAACTTTTTTTCAATTTTCAGACGATTGTAAATTGATCGCTTAAAGATATTAAAAATAGCAAGATTATCAAACATGTGTAACTTATTTTGAGAACGAATATATGCCATATAAATTGCGTGTTTAGCGTAAACAATAAGACAATTTAAAGTATCAAAATGTCTGTTTTCCAAATCATAACCTTTTATCAGGATAAATTCATCAAAAGCAAAATTGACATTGAAAAATTTTACAATTATGGAACTAAATCTTAAAGGCATTGACAGTGTTTCCAGTTTAAAAAATCTGAGCTACATGATTCCCCATGCTACTAGTGTCTTTGAAAGCCTGGAATGCCCTCGCTTTCATAAAGAAGACGATGCTAGCTACACCTCCATTGTCATCGCGGTTTGTCTGGTATGCGGGCTGGTATGGCAAGCTCAGAGGCCACAATATCTAGGCGTTCCGATGACCGCCGCTGTAGAAAAATTGGCGAATTTGGGAAATTGCATTGCCTCCGAAAAATGGCCCTAGAATCAAAACGCCTTACTCAAAATCAATGATCTTGGTATCATTTTATTGGAAAAAGAACGTTCTAACCAACGAAATAAAAATTAATGACATTTTGCCAATAATGGTGAAGAAATTAGCGATTATACTCGTAGCATTCTTTCTGGGCCACCCTGTATAGTACCTGCGAAACAAGAAATGTTTTAATAATTATTATTTTGCCGCATAATGTTAAATGTCTCGCATTCCATGAGCGAACTATGTTTTCAATTTTTGAAATCTTTGTAATCCAATTGTGATAAATTAACTCATTTCTTCCAAAATATACCCCTAATATTTTTACAACTGACTTAAACCATGAGATACCTTCAATATTACCATTTACATGTACATCATCGTTATCAATATTGACTAACATACTTCTATTTTTGTTTAATTCTAATCCGGAAATTTCACTAAATTGCTCGATTTGTTTTATAGCTTTTATCAAAGAATTTGTATCATTGACAGAAATTGTAGCATCATCTGCAAATTCTAAAATTTTAATTTCAAGTAAATTAAACATTGAAATTCCTTTAATAAGTGAATCATTTCTTATTTTAATAGCCAATATTTCTACCGCAATTATAAACGGTTGTTCGTTTTATTTTCACTTTACCTATTTTGTTCATCCGTTGCACACCACATTAACTTGTTGCAAAAACAATGAAGATAGTTTTTCTTCACTTCGGTGATAAAATAGGTTTAGCGCTGTGTAAACATGCGTAATTAATCCATATACATAGTATATAAAAATGATATAATTGGGGAAAAATTATTTTAGGTATTGAATTTTCTCAAAATGTGGGTATATTTGGTATCACATATTTTTGGTACACTTAATCTTGTCCAATTTACTTTTCTTCAATCAGATTACTTTTGTACAGTTATTCAAAAAACAAATTGCATCTTATTCACTTTCATTATTCTCCGAAGTATTCCGAAACCCTGTGCAAAACATATGTTAATCAAAATAGATATTGATTGATTGATTGATTTATCTGCTACCTATCTTTTTTTATTTAATGCATTAGACACCAATTCCAGAATAGCTGAATTTTATACTGATTTTCATGTTTGAGAAATGCAGAATAAAACTGAATTGAACTGAACTAAGCATTAATCTGTGTGTCGGTTAACTATTCTCCAACCACGATAGTTACAACCCATGCTGTAATATAGTTTCTATCTTTATTTGGTTCAAGGCGATCGAACACACCAGAAGGAGAGCAAACCGACAATAACGGGACTAACATGGGACTGGCACCCAGAACGACGGCGAAGGAAGCGACTAACACAGGCCTGGAGCTAAACGCAAATGTTGCGGAAGCGGAAGTGCCTTATGATGAAATCAAAGCAGGGCCATCTTCAGAAATCAGCGCGTCGTAGACCAACAGAACTGCGTGGTCTGCGCACAGTTACAGGACACAGCAGATGGACTCTACACAACACCAATCTAATGACTGTGTTACTCCAGACATCCCTCTTTCACTTCTAGGATATGGAGCAACAATGTGGATAAATCGCCTCCCTGAAGGACGAAAATGCCCGTAGCGGGGATCGAACCCAGTCTCTCACGCGTACTGAAAGGCATATAGAAAAAAAAAACTTTGCACAGGAGACACTAAAATACAGCGTAAAGGCCACCGCACACTACACCATTTTCAGTCGCACGACTGCCGACTTTGGATCTGAAATAAATCAGCGTGTACGAAATATAAGCGCTTTAGTAATTTCGGATCTAAATTTGGCAGTCGTGCGACTGAAAATCGTGTAGTATGCGGTGGCCTTAAAATGTAGGCCTATAGAAAAAATAACCACGTCCATTACCGCAATAAAAGAAGTATAATTCAAAGAAAGTATGAAAAGAACAATCGTCATTATTATTCCCTGTGAAAACATTCAGCTTGTAAACTTCGAGGGGTTAATGAAAATAAGCGTCTCGGGAAAAATTTAAGAGATAATGTCGTTTTAATAGTTGACGGAGCCCACTGTTCCTTGAATTTTACGTGTTTATGCCTCCACCCCGCAAGGGGGCCCGAGGCACTATGTTTTCGGGTTGTTCGTCCGTCCGTGCGTGCGTCCGTAGATGGATAGGAATATTTGGAAATTTTATCAGGAGGAAGTTAGATAGTATAGTTTGAACATTGTTGAAAATAATTATACAAATAATTACTACTATGTGCTCAGATTTGAAATGATTTAAAGGCAGGGCAACTATTTTGCATGCCTAAAAATTAACATTGTGTAAATACACTAGCATATAGAAGAAAACTATCACCTAAGAACTTTTAGCAATGTATAGGAGCTATAAACTCATTTTAGTGAAATTTTAGTGACCGTTAGACTTTGATTTGAACCATTGTCTCCTTGAGACAAAAATCGTACCACAGGATAAACACTAAACGGCAATTATTTTTTTCGACTTTTTCCATTTCTATAAGCAATTACTGGTCTTCAGATTTTATGGATATGTCTTCCATGTTAGCCTTTGCGAATGAGTAATGTTTGCTGTGCTGCGGGAGGGTTGCAAATAAGATTTCTTGCCTTTAACATGATTGCAATAATATTTTCGATTTATGTAGCGCCTAATATGAAATACATCATCTCGAAGTGTTTTGCACCATTATTACCCCAGTCATTAGATGCTTGTAGGTCGCCACCCTGTCGTCGAACGGTTGCCGCTGGGAGATCAGTCGGTCACTAATTGGCAGGTGAATTCAATATTTGTCGGCATCCGGATGGTGTTCGCTCGGCGCAAAAAGGCCACATGCATTTTTTTTACCGTTTTCATTGAATAAAAATGCCAAAAGCACAGCAAAAAACAAACAAAAAAAACAGGAGAACAGGCAAAAGAAAGAGGTGTACTGTTAATGACCAGTGGGGCAACAACATAAATATAATCAGGTTGCTTGTTAAAAAAAAATCCCGGAGGAGCCCATCAGTCTGCCGCCAGTACGGCCGATTTCTTAAAAATCGCCCGATGACCGGTGGGAGACCGTCCAGGTATCGGTTACTCACCAGTCGGTCAGTGCTCGGTCGCCGCGCGGAGAAACCCCCTCGATATAGGCTTTTTTAAACCTAAAACCGAGCGACTACTGACAGGAAATCGGCAGGGCGCCGCCTGAGCACTAGCGCTTTACAGCCCACTCAACATGCTCCAAGAATTGTTGGGCGATGCATAAATTCCAGCGGCGACCGAGCAGGCTATAAATCGGGCGGTCGCCGCTTTATTTGTGACCGTAGCATAATGCTGTGGTCACAAATACAAACATTGGCCTGCTCGGCGGGCGGGCGGCGAGATTTTAGCCAATGTCGCCCGGTCACCGAGCGGCAGCCGCCCAGGCTCTGCTGGTTTTTAGGGCATCGGTCGGTCGGCGCTGAAGTTTAGGCGCACAGTTAAAATTCTAGCGCCGCTTGCTTGATTTCACTCGCCGCCCAAAACACACCCAGTACCCTGGCGGACGCCACCCGGGCACCGACCTAATCGAGCGGTCACCGTCGAATTATTTAGGTCAATAATCGAAGTCGCTAAATCAATGGCTGCCGAGCGGTCGCCACCCGGTCGCCACCCTGTTGCCGAACGGTTGCCGCTGGGAGATCGGTCACTGGGCCAGAAAATTCAAAATTGGTCGGCATCCGGATGCTGCCTGCTCGGCACATGCCCGGATGTGGCTAAGGCACTCCACTGCGCGCTCCACAAAAGTAACAGCCAGATTTTTGTACGAAATTTTCAAAAAGTTCACATGCATTTTTTTTTTACAGTTTCCATTGAATAAAAATGCCAAATGCATAGGAGAAAACCAAGGGTGCAGGGAGGAAAAAACAGTTGTACTGTTGATAGCCAGTTGAGCAGATACATGACCAGGCTGCCTGTGAAAAAAAATTCCTGGAAGAGCCCATCGGTCCGCCGCCAGTACAGTGCTTTATACCTGCAGGGCCCTGCCGATCACCGGCGGGCCACCGGCCGATTTTTTAAAAATCGCCCGATGGCCGGTGGGAAACCGTCCGGGAATCGGTTAGTCACCAGTCGGTCACTGCTCGGTCGCCGCGCGGAGAAGTTCCCTCGATATTGGCAATTTTTGACCTCAAACCGAGCGACGGCCGACAGGAAATCGACAGGGCGCCGCCCGAGCATCGCTAGGGTTTGACAACCCGCTCAACATGTTCCAAGAATCGTTGGCGATGCCTAAATTTCAGCGGCGACCAAGCAGGCTATATATCAGGCGGTCGCAGCTTTATTTGTGACCGTGGCATAAATATGTCAAGTGATGACTTGGGGGGAGGGGGCAATTTTACAAATATTTTTCTTACTTAACATGCTGTGATATGTTTTATCTCAAATAATAAGTTATCTACAAAATGGTAAGTGTAATGTTGAACATGTGTGTACATCAGAGGAGAGCGGAGATGTAGTTTCAGTAGCTCCAACAATTATTTTTGTATCAAATTTGATCTTTAGTAATCAGAAAATACGTTGTAACAACTAACAAGATTAAATAGCTCATTAGCATGTTTGATAAAGTGATGTCGAATATCATTGATTATCATGCACAGAATTTTTATGTCAATAGGTGTTGCATGCATGGTCATAGTCAAATGAAAAATTGAATGTAAGTATAGTAATAAGTACATTTTCTGCACGTCAAAAATAATGTCCTGGAAAAGACAGTGTGAATAACAATTCATAAACTGTTGTCTTAATTATTATGGGACATTAATGTCTTACATGACATAATGGGCCCCTATAATGGCGATCTGGCCCTGGCCATATACCTTGTAATATATTGTACAGGTTATAATTTGTTCTTAGCCAATGTTCCGATGATTTTGTACTACTGGTTATCGATATTTTCATGTATATGTATCTTGATGCCGCAAATGCGGTTTTCCAAATGATATGTATGTGAACGTGTATAACAATATTCTATTATAATGATGCTTACACACGAGCCTACTGAAAAATGTAACTAAACACAACAAAAAAGTAACTTCCCGCTTTTGAAAATCTATCATAACTTTTTTACGAAACAATTTTGAGCAAAATAATTTGGCAGAAGTGTTTTTACACTCAACTTCTGTGAAAATTCTCACTCTACCACGACTTGGTTAGAATATGCGAAGATACATTTTGCTGAGAAATATCCCATTTCAAATTTTTCATTAAATTTAGTGGATTTTACAATTTGAAAATTTAGGATGGATGAACATATTTAGATTGACCTCACTGAACTATAAAATATGCGAAAAGTGTCAGGGAAGGTGAAAGGGGGTCAAATGAATAGATGATCAACATAAATATGGTTAATCATTCACCAGAAACAGAATTTGTCGAAATCTTGTACCACATATCCCCCAAAATGACCCCTGAGAATTTTGAAAAGTTACATTTTTTTGTCTATTATGTGCTCACTCATGCATGACTCGACGGATCAATCACATTTTCACACAGAAGTTAATAAATAAGTGCACAAACACCCCTGCCAAATATTTATTCTGCTCAAACTCGTTTCGTTAAAAAGTTATGGTATTTTGAAAAGGGGAGTTACTTGAGTTACATTTGTTGTTGTGTTTTAATTGTTTTTTACCTTGGTCTGTATAGATTATACAGTCAGGGCAATAAGGAAATAGTCGACATACAGTAACTGACTTAACTAGGAAATTGTGTAGGTACTGTAGGACCGTTGCACTCGTGATATAATGAATACAACTTTATATAGGTTGCCATGGTGAACATGGCATAGTTCTGAGGTTACGAGAACTTTATACTAAATGCAGCTGGTGGATGTTAGAGCATTGTGGACAAATTTACATATATTTGTGAGAATGTAGGTTATTTCGAAAAGGAAATTTGTTTTGCGTCCTATACTGACAAGGAAGTGACAGCTAGATCACAGCCATACGCGTACGCAGGGGGGTGTTTGGGGTGTTCAAACA
>JZLH01S0220372.1:4024-20689 GCA_001188425.1 Eucidaris tribuloides
ACACATGCGAGATTCACTTACATTCTAGAATAACACACGTGGACAAAAACTGCGGTTAAAAAGTATACTCACATTTTTTTCTTCTAATTTGTTGATTTCAAACTTTGTGTCTAGTAGCTTCTGACTGAGGGTGAGGACCTCCCTGTTAAGAGCCTGTTTCTCTTTCTCGTACGCTGCCGCCTGAAGATGAATAATATTAAAAAAGGAGAAAAATCATAAAATTGTGAATTGATTACATCATATCTTCTGTAGAAGAGAAAATACTTTAAATTGTTTAAAAATATCATTTTCACACAAGACAGATGTATCCTCTATAAGTGTTGATACTTTAGGAACAATGACACACAAAAATGAAATGATTACATTTTGAAGACCTCAAATAAATGTGCATTCTGTGGTGTGTATTGTAATCATACTTAAAATGTTGATAAAGAAGGAGAAAAACCACAAAAATGATGAATTGATTACATCATATCTTTGGTAGATGAGAAAATACTGAAAATAGCATTTTTTGTTTTCACATAGGACAGATGTATGCTTTATAAGTGTTTGCATTTTTAGAGCAATGACACACAAACACAAATGAATGAGTATAAGTTTGTACTGTGAAACCTGTCTATAGTGGCAACCTAAGGGAAACAAAAATGTGGACTTTATAGACACACATGATTTGTCTCCAGGGGAATTGTTTTAGTAGCCACTACAGACAAGTTGGCTGCTATAGACAGGTGGCCATTGAGACAAATTTGATTGTATATATGTTGAACTACAGGTAATAAATGTGCATTTTGTGGTATGTACTGAAATCATACTGAAAATGTTGATAAAAAAAGGAGAAAAAACACAAAAATTGTGAATTGATTACTTCATATCTTCTGTAGATGAGAAAATACTGAAAATGGCATTTCTTTTTTTTTCACATAGGACAGATGTATGCTCTAAACGTGTTTGCATTTTTGGGGCAATGGCACACAAATATAAATAAATGGCTATAATTAGGTACAGAGAAACCTGTCTAGAGTGGCCACCCAAAGGAAACAAAAATGTGACCTTTATAGACAGGTTCTGTAACACTTGAAATAGTCTCAGGAGAATCATTTTAATGGCCACTATACTGCCCCCCCCCATGACAAAAGGGCATAACTGACATTTGGTGTGTTGATGATATTTGAGACAAAGATGTATTTTGTTTTAAGACACATAAAGCCTATTCAGTGTCCTTTTAACAAGCGGATTATGAACAAAGGGACGCTTCCAATTAATATTTTTTTGTTCTGCATGTTTTAACATATGTACTGAGTCCCCTACACTATATAACTCAATTTTGAAAAAAAAATGTCAGTTATTGCCCTTTGTCATGGGAGGGGGAGTATTGAGGTGGCCATGAGATTGAGTTAAAGCCCAAGTTTAGTTTTGGGGATTTTTGTTATTTGAAAGCTTTATGCCCCAAAGTCATAACCCTGCAGATAATAGATTCTGAATGTCTTTAGTTTTTTTTTAATTCGCGCTATATTTATATTATAGCATCCAAAGGCTTTAAGGTACATGTGTTTATACCTCATCTGAAAGAGCAGACTCTGCTCTTTCCAGATGAGGTATAGCTGCATATAACTTTTTAAACCACTTTGAATGCTATCATGTAAAATATAGCTGAAAATCTCGGGGGTCCCCCCCCCCCCCCCGAGATTTTCATTAATATTAATTTAAAAAAAAACAACTAAAGGCAAAAAAGGTTATATGAGTTATACCTCTTTATGCTCTTTCAGATGAGGTATAACAAATGTAACCTTAAAGCCTTTTTAACCCTTTGGATGCTATAATCTAAAATATAGTCGAAAATCTTGATGGTCCCTCCGAGATTTTTCATTAACTAATTAAAAAAACTTAAAGACATTCAGAATCTATTATTGCAGAGTTATGACTTTGGGGCATAAAGCTTTCAAATAACAAAAAATCCCCAAAACTAAACTTGGGCTTTAAGTTTGATTGTATATTTGTTGAACTACATGTATGTGAAATAATGAATATTCTGTTGTATGTATTGTAATCATACTGAAAATGTTAATAAAAAAGGAGAAAAACCACAAACATTGTTAATTGATTACTTCATATCTTCTGTAGATGAGAAAATACTGAAAACATTAATTTTTTTCTTTTCACACAAGACAGATGTATGCTGCATAACTGCTTGCATTTTCAGAGCAATGGTACACATTTAAATGAATGACTATAATTATGTACAGTGAAACCTGTCTATAATGGCCACCCAAGGGAAACAAAAATGTGGCCTTTATAGACAGTTGGCTGCTATAGGCAGGTTCAGTAACACTTCATTGTCTCCAGGTGAATCATAATAGTGGCCACTACAGACAGTTGGCCATTGAGACATGTTTGATTGTATATATATTGAACTACAGGTAATAAATGCACACTCTGTTATATGCATTGTGATCATACTGAAAATGATAAGAAAATAGGCAAATAACACAAAAATTGCATTTTGATTACTTCACATCTTCTGTAGATGATAAAATACTGAAAATGACTTTTTTGTTTTCATTTTCACACAGGACAGATGAATGCTGTATAAGGGCAATTCCATAAAATATGTATGTCCGACCCCCTATATGTGGGACCTTCCAGAAATGGTTTCTTTAATTTGTTGTTCTTAAAGGGTTAGAATGCTCTTGAATTATCATGGCTTGAGCAGTTTGTGGAAGTGAAGCATTAAAGAATGGAGAAAAATGTGGGGTCTGACGTACAAAAGTTGATTACTTTATGGAATTGCCCATAAGTGTTTGTATTTTAGGAGCAATGACACACAAAAATGAACTTGTATGAAATTGTATTTTGAAGACCTTTGTTGCAAAAGGCACTATATCCATTTTCTGCCAAAACTGAACATCAACACATTTACCACCTACTTATCTAGTTACAGTATGAAAGTTGAAGCCCTATTTCACCAGGAAGTATGAAATATAAATCGCGTTTCAATTTCATTTTTTTCATAGGCGCGTGTACAAACTTGGGCAAAGAAATGGATTTTTCTCCAGAGCTGATATAGTGGAGTTAGCACCTTTTGCAATCAAACTATTTACTAGTTGAAGTATGAGAAATAAATGTGTATCTGGATGTACATACTGCAGTCATACTGAAATGTCAATAAAAAAAGAAGAAAAGAAAACCCCCCACAAAACTGTGAATTGATTACATCATATCTATGGTAGATGAGAAAACACTGACAAGAGCAACTTTTCCTTTTAACACAGGGCAAGCATATGATCTTATAGTGTTTTGCTTTAGGAATTTTGAAATGCAAATGACACACACAGAAAACGAACATATACATGTATGAAATGACCATAAGTATTTATATTTGTTGAAATGGGACAAATATGCATTTGGATGTATGCAGTCACACTGCAAATATGAAAGAAATGCCTTGAATGGTTAATTAGTCTCACAGCACTCTCTCTCTCTATGCTCATTACATAGCAGCCTCAATTCATCCTGTGGTATTTAACAGATTGATCAGTTTCATATCATCACTGGGCTCTTAAATCCTCGTATCTCAAAACACAAAGTTTTCAGGAGTGCACAAAAAAATGCTCATTTTAGCAAGTAATGTGCATAGGCTATGTTATTGGAACTTAAGACTATGTTTGATAATCAATTATGTTTTACGATATGCAACTCATACAGTTATTAGAACATGAATTATGCCTTAAACTTCACATTTTTCAAAACAAGTCATTTTCACCCAAATTTGAGATACAAGATATCATCAGCCCAGTGATGATATCATGTAAATAGGCCTACAGGATAATTGCAACTAAGTAGCACCCCATCAAACAATATTCATGTGTTAACCAGTTGGAGACTAAGAACAAGATATCTAAGGCTGGGGTCTATGGAGAATGGGTATTATGTTGAAATCAATTGAATATAATATATGAATATAAGAGCGACCCAAGTCCATGGGAGGTAATTTTGAGAAAATCAAGAAAAACTAAATATTTTTTCACATTTCCAATAAAATTATATTTGACTATGATATATAAGACATCATAAATACAAGTTTAATTGTACATTTTTTATCATAATTCACCTCCACGGGATTTGTGCAGGGGGGGGGTCCTTTTATTTGCTGGACTTGGGTCGTTTTTTGAATCATATGGACTTGGGTCAGTCTTTGAATCGTATACATAGTAAGTTACTATAGTAAATGTCTTCTAAAAAGAGAGAGGGTGCTATAGTATGAACATAAGAATGACCCAAGTCCTGGACTTGGGTCATTCTTATGTGCATACTAGATTTCACTCCTTTATTTTTGGCACTTTCGGGACAAGATGAGGCCATGTATATAAGCAACAATTTCCCATGTTTAACTCAATTTGGCAAAAAATTGGACTTGGGTCGTTTTTATATTCAGATATTCAATTGTCTCCAATAGGTTAATGTTGCCACCTGATGCATAAACCTGCCAAGATATTTGAAAATTGGAAATAGGGATGGCCTTGGCCAAGCTGGGCTCATGGAGCAGCAGTTATCTGATGTTAAAGGCCCACTGTCATGACAGAATGGAAAATGCCCTCTTTTGATTCTAAATTTTAAAATTTTGGGCCTTTAATCTTCAGTATTGACCTACCAAAGCCATTAAGGGATGGTATTCATGATCTTACAATTCGGTTGCAATAGAAAGCTGCACTTATGAGTCTAATTGGAAGATGGAAGAGAGTTTGTTTATTTGTTTTTTCAACAACGAAAATTAGAAATGGGAATGTCCCAATTTTTGGCTGTTTCTAAAGTCACAAATAGGGACATCCCATACAGAATACAGACAGTTAGCAGGTATGCTGATGATGCTCATTCTCCTTTAAACCAATGTGAATACAGTTTATTTATAAACACGTTAGTCATCAATGCTGTCACTTCAATGATAGAGCAAAGAAAAACAACACCAGATCATGTTATAAACAAATTAACAACCGGACACGGACACTGCCGTTTTTAAATGTCACCGTTCAGAAACCGGACCTATAACTGTATTAGGAGTTAACAAGAAGTCATGGTGAGATGGTGATTTAGTGCGAAAGACAAGAGATGTGCTCCGTCTTTCCCCCAAAGACATCAACCGCTCCTCGCATCCCCCTGGGAGATGACTGCATGGCTGGTTGCCTTGTGTCATTATTCGTTGCTGTTGTGCAACACGAGAGAGCTTATTCATTAACGCTCCCCATAATTGCTATGGAAGAAAGGCTCGTCTTTGCAAAAAGGAGTCTAAAATTATCGAGAATAAAATATTTTCTTTCCAAACCAAAAAAGAGAGAGAGAGAGATTTGTACTTGATAGATATGTTTACACTAAGATTGTAAAAATACAGGAAAGCCCACCTTCCACCTCCCTCCGAATGCAATACATTTTTTGAGTGATACACTGTACATCAATTTTGCCATCTATCCCGGGCTACAATACTATGATACTATATTTGGTAGGAATTTTGTGCTTAAGTTGATATAATGCATAATAAGCTTGAATGGTACACTGCATTGTGTCATAAGAACATGATTTGTACTAGTACTTCATAAACTAATGAAGCATTTTCCCAGCATGTTTACAAGCACTATGCAAAGTTTAGAAAAAGCATTTGTGTGGGATAAAAGACAGTAAATATGGAGAATTTTAATCAGTTGTTTTTGGAAGTACATGAATGACAAGTTTGAAATTTTCTCATCATTATCAGGATATTGAAAGAACTGTCCAGGACTTCATGTATGTATGAGATATCTCGGCATTAAATATACTACGATCAGATTGTCTGTGACAGGTAAAAAGACCAACTGAAGTTATTGCATTGAGTTTTACAAATGTTCAGTAAGGTATCAAGCTCAGCTACAACCATATAATATGGGTGAAAGGAGACACAAAATATGCCCTGGGTACAAATTACTCTGCCAATGATATCTCTGATGACAGAAGTATTAGGGCTATCAATGGGATTTTTAGTTCAAGAGTGACAATTGGGTTTAGGGTTGGGTTTAGGGTTAGGTCAGGGTTGAAGTCGGGTTCAACATTAGTGTTTGGTCTCAGAGCAGTTGTTGCCAGAACACACATATCATGCCTGTAGGTGAAAATGACCACTTCATGACTAAGAGAGTATTTATCTATCTGTTGCATAGTCTGTAATGGTCTAGGTGTTCACAAAGTACTCTAACTCTTCCTGTTTACGATATACTCATTAGTCGAGTCCTTGGTTTCTAAGATAATTACCGTATGCATCCAACACATCTGCAGTTTCCCCGTCAGCTAGTGACAAGTAACGTCTTTATGAAGATAATTAACAATCATATCCACTGATAAAAGTTGGAAATGAACATCTGTATTGTACGTTTATATTTATACTTTTATTTTCGTAATCTTACTTTTACCTTTTCACACAGTGGAATCTTTTTCTTGGACAATTCATTTATCAACTTTTAAACAAAGTACACCATGGGTCCCAAAAAATGCATCACAATACTTGTTGTTTTTCTTCCATCTCACCAAATTACATTACTTTGTGTAGCCCTATAATATTATTTTCTAATAATTTTGATAACATTGAAATAACAAAACAGTCATACCCACGGCTGGTGTATACATGCTTTTAACGCGTTAGAGACGGTTTGAGATTTTCATATAACATGCATTCTCCACAGACCCCAGCCCAAGATATTTTGTTCCTAGTCTCCAACTGGTTAACTACCCACTGCTGGCTCTCAGAGAATAAATTGATTTGAAACACAACAGCAGTTTGAACTGTAGAGATTTCAATGTTACATGTAATTCATGAGACACCATGAGTATCACTTGATACAACTGTACCATGCCTACATGTACATGGCAAGGATATATGTTACAATCCACACTTATCACTATTTCTGCACCTGATCCTTAAGCTTTGGAATCAGAAGTCATTGTTAACAAATCTAAATGTACAAGAGGAAACTGGTTGATGAGCATCAAAATCAAAGTTGGTAATTTGTTTGAATTTTTCTCTAATTCTTTTACATTTTTAGTTAAAAATCAAATTCTTTTATTCGTATTTTCTTCATAATCAACCAAAACATTGCCCTCATATGTAGTAAAAAGTGTTGATTTGATCAAATCTGGCAGTCTGTCATTTTAAACAGTTTAACTTCTGATTGTTCAAATTTTTTTTTAATAGAAAAGATCAAATCTTAATTTTGTTCACTTTTTTCCCACCTTTTTTTCATTCAAGTCTTGTAATATCTCAGAAATGTCTACTGGATTCAGTATGACACAATATACTGTTCAATATCTTTTAACTTTTGAGGCAGACATATCTTTCACTTTAACTGCTAATTAATATACTCTGAAATACATTTTTGTTTTCATGCAAATACACTTGTTTATTAGGACATCATACAACTATTCTAGTTTCCGCGTCAGTAAATGCCAATTTTATTTCTTCACTCACAGGAAATCAAAAGAGCGATTTCCTTCTCTAAAGAGCACAGATTGAATGTTGCTACAAAGGAATGCAAATGCACATACACCACCATTCAAGCAAAGACGTTGATCTAATGGACTCTATGTGGGCAAAAGAACATTGTGTTAATATCACAGCACCCTGTGGGAAAATTGCCAAATTCATTACTCCCTCTCCTCTCTGAATCTCTGGGCTTCCCAAATAAACATGTCGCAAAAGGACACAGCGAAATGGAACACTGCTCCGAAATGCGACACCATCTTCCCTCGAAATTGTCGGCCTCCGAGACAAAAACGCAAAGGGGGGAGAAATCGTTCCGAATGTACGTTTGGTAAACATTATGGCTTGGAGGCAAACAAATAAAGACCCGGTACTTCTCATTGTTGGTAAATTGCGAGGCCCAAATTTGATTGTGTGTGGGTCAACGTACGGTGACGTGACTGCGGGCAAAGAGTGCGACAAGAAAAATGTGAATTGTGACGGTGCGAGTCTTGAGAAAATAAGCACCATTCAGTCACTTCAAGCAACTGAATGTAAATAAAGTTAGCATAAATTCAAGCTACATTATTGAATTCCGAAGTAACATTACCCAAACATTCCATTGCAAATTTGACATTGTACAGTCTGAAGGATACAAATGTGTATAAAATTGGCCAAATTATCCATTTATTGCCTGAATATCTGGTCAAGAGATCAAAGAGCTGAAGTTAGTTTACCCTTTCTGATATAATTAACATAGAGTGCCCCGCAAACAACGATGATACTGACATTATACTAAGGTTCATCTATGGGTTACCTTATCTGTATTACCGGTGGCAAAAAATGTATAGCTTAAACATGAGTTAATACTTAATATTCATCATAATGAAACTTCAGATATTGTACATTGTAGCAATACTTTTGGTAAAGGTATTTACAGATAATATTGAGTTCTTAAAGAAGAATATAATTTTAATATCAACTGTTTTCAAAACTTCTGTGAACAGATAGATTTTGAAAATGTCACTGCAGTACAGGAGAAAGTAGTTGAAAACAACAGAACACTTCATTTTGACAAAACTTCACCTGTTTAAAGGTAAATGACATGATTGGGGGTAGTCCTCAACTTGGGCTGAAACTACTCTAGAATCAAGTAAACTATGCAAAGATTCTCCTGTGAAAATCTTGTCAAACGTTGACTCATTCTAAAATAAACAATGTCAATATCACTCGTAGCACGGAAACCTGCTGTGTGGCTCTCTATGGGGCTTATTTTTATCGTCCCCGGATAAAATTAAGATACTCCTATGTTCATGCCTGATTCTCCTTAAGTAAACAAATTACAGACAAATCCTACCAGGTGGGAGATCCACACCTGCTAGTGTATAGTTGGTATATATTTCAACTCATTTGGTTCTTGAGGCATTTTCAAGTGTTCCCAATCATGTCACTAACCTTTAAAGTGCCAATCCTACAACTATTTATCATATTTGAAGTGAATTAGTCCCACATTATATTGCAAATGTAATATACTTTCACCTGGAAACCAATGAAATGTGGAACTCTGATGAGAGATATTCATCATCAGCCTGTACTCTCTAGTTCCTCTTTTCATCAGCCTGTACTCTCTAGTTCCTCTTTTAAGTATTTATGTGGAATCATCTGGTGGTATCCATTACATCTGTCTACAAAGTTTGGTGAGAAGGAGCTTCTACCAATATACATGTACTAGATCACATATAAATGTTCATTTGAATGCCAAGGTCTGTGCCCGCAGACTGCAATATGATATTTCAAAATTTTCAATTAAAATAAATGAGTAATGCTGTTCAGTAGACATTCTACTACACCTGGGATATTTTGATCTAAACCTCATTCGATAAATTGTGGAAAAAACATCGTCTATAACATGATTTATAATTTATCGCCTGAGTTGAAAAACAGATTTGTGATGAAGAAGATAAATCTATTTGAGGCTTAAAATGAGCCCTGTAAGACTGTAATCAAAACGTAGTCAAAACAGTGTTGCTGCTCTTGTAACTAGATCAGAAGATTCATGGGGCCGATTGTTTATAAATTTTTGGTGGTCAGTGTGTTGACAGAGTTGTTATGTTATACTAAATGCACCACTGCCAATACCACAAGTTTGATAGCTGAACAGCATGGAGGTCTCTCATATCCCCACCCTCTGTTTCTATCTATATGAGTGGCACTCGTGTACACAGTATTCATACCTGTAGGAATTTCTTGGTCCCTCCGACTGCAGTGCATGCATTTACCCCATTAGGTTTTCATAATCGATGGTATTTTGGACCATATCGTGCCTCTGGTGATATTTTGAAATAATCGTGAGATCATTATCGTGTATTCAATATTTTTTCAACATCGTGTAATTTTGATATTATCATAATATCGCCCACCACTACATTCTACAAAAGTCAATTCCATGTATACATATTTTCCATTCCCAATCATGCAATATCAAATCCAGTGCTAAGCATGGGATATCACAACTAATGTAGCTCAGCAATATTGCATAAATTCATTTATTTATTTTTTTGTGATTATCTGCATTTCAAAACAGCCAAGAGGAATTATATCTCTTTTCGGGCAACGATGTTGTATGAGTTGTATGATTTTTTTTCTTTTTTTTTGATTATCTGCCTTTCAAAATGGCCAAGAGGAATTATAATATCTCTTTCCGGGCAACGATGTTCGTTGCATCTATCTACCATACATAAAACTGTATGCCCTCAGGAGTAACAGATAGCGTGAAAAATTTTGTGGGTTTCTGAATTATGCTTGGGGTACGGTGAGTCTCGTTCGTAACTGGGAATGGTTTGAGCCATGACGCCACTCTGATTCACATCCTGTCGGGTAATGACGTACTTCTCTCTCCTTCTCTCTCTCCTCCGGTAGATTTCTGTGTGTTATCAGCGGACAGTTCGGCCAAAAGTACATTTCCATTAATAAACGCTCCTTGTAATACCATGGCCATTTGATACTCCCATTTATTAGTATTTCTCTGTTTAAGATTGTGGTATTTAATATTCTGTTGTGACAAATAAGGATAATCAAAGTCAAGACATTTGCTATACACTGTTGAACCACTGTAATATTACAGGTCACTTTTCTTATTGGCATGTATATATGTACATGTATATTTAGGTACATACATGTACCACTATTTTGACTAATGCTCAATTTTCAACTTTATGGTGCTATGTTGTGTCATGGAAGTACAAGAAATTTGAATAAATTTGTTTGATATTTTCCTGTTGGCTCATAAATTGGATGAACTAAAAAAAAATGTTAAGTCTGCTTCCCTCAAAGACATGTTTAAGAGCATGCAAACATGTTTTGAAGCCAATTTAAAAAAGAAATAACTTCATAAAAATGTTGATGATTATAGTTTTGTCCCGACACCTTATCCAAACAGGACGTCAACTCGGATTAATCTGCTGCTTTCTTCCCATCAAGACACACTCTCCTGCGACTTACTAGTGTCTCATCCTTCCTTCTCACCCCCCCCCCCCCCGTATCCTTCCATCTATAAATACAGAAAAAAACCCAGCCAGCATCCATCATGGACAGTCTTCTATGTCATACCGTCTCACACGAGATGCCCGTTAACAGCGACAATTGCGTGACCTTTTCAAAATGAGCCCACTTTGGTTGTGATCATTGGCAATCGTGAACGGGGCAATGTTACACCGTATCGGGGTTTAGATTGCATGTGATATTCAGACGGTAGGACAACACACGGAACCACCTGTATGTAGGCCAGACAGAATTATGTCCCCCTGGGCGGGGGGAGTGTGGGGGTGTAGGAATATGGGGGGAGGGAGGGGTGGGACCTACCATATCGGGGTTTAGATTGCATGTGACATTCACACTGTAGGAAAACACACAGAACCACTTGTATGTAGGCCACACAGAATTATGTCCCCCCAGGGTGGGGGTGTGGGGGTGTAGGGATGTGGGGAAGGGAGGGGTGGGACCTAATGAAGGGAAATAAACTCACATCCACATTATAATACAGCTCAGGTGACAAAACCTCATATTTCAACGAATGTTAAATTTTCAGGACAGCCATAAAACATGGCTGCCTTCAAACACAGTATCAAAGGGAGAGCCATCGATCGTTCTATCTAGTGAAAGCTTCTCCATATATTTAACTCATGATGATTTGATTTCAATACAACGCACATTATCCATAAACCCCAGCCCAAGATATCTCGTCATTTGTCTAAAATGGGTTAAGAGTTGAAATATGAGGTTTGGACAAAACACAATCTGGTATCCCAGCTACAATCAGGGTTGGCCGTTAAATACCGGGTGGTAAATACCGGTATTCACTGGTAAATACCGCCTTGCTATTTTTGACAAAAACGGGAAATACCGGGAAATACTATAAAAAAGTTATTTCTTGAAGGATAATAACTCAAAAATGTAGAGTGTGATTCAACACAAAATACAAAAAAAACTAACTTAAGTGATGGTGGGGAACAAGGGACTCATTATGATTGGTGGGAAAAAATTTTACACAGCCAAATCAATACTAAAAGTATGGAAATTTAAATATCACCTGCATTTTAGAATTTTTTTTCAATCATTTCAGTCTGCAAATATCTGAATTGTTCCATAAATCCAGAACACTTAGAAATAGCACACCCCATTGATAGATGTGGATTTTGACCCTGTATATTCAGCAAGATGAAACACTTGAATAATGTACAGTGTAATACTGTATGTATTGGACAGTATGTGAAATAACACTGAATTAAATTATCAAAATTGAAATGAGGTTTTTCGGAGTCATTTCATCTAAAATTTATTAGTTCAAGATGGTTTGGTGTAAGAAGAGCCCAAATGAACTGCATTAATGGCCTTCTTAGTTGATCTTGTACAACTTCAAGAGTACACGGCTAGGTATTGCCCACGTATTTCCCAGTATTTCCCAGAATTTCCCAGGTATTTCCCAATATTTTCCGGTATTTCCCAGTATTTCCCAGTATTTCCCAGTATTTCCCAGAATTTCCCAGGTATTTCCCAATATTTTCCGGTATTTCCCAGTATTTCCCAGTATTTCCCAGTATTTCCCAGAATTTCCCAGGTATTTCCCAATATTTTCCGGTATTTCCCAGTATTTCCCAGTATTTCCCAGTATTTCCCAGTATTTCCCTCTTGGGTGGGAAATACAGGTATTTGCCGGGAAATTGCCAACCCTGGCTACAATAGATCACGTTAAAATCTCATTTTCAACAAAAAAATGAGATACACAGTTTTGTCATCCCCATCCAACAACAAATTATGACACAACTCCTTGAGTGAATTACGCCGTAAGATTATTCATTTGCAGCAAATCATTGAACAGTATCTTGGTATGGGGTATAATTATTGCATTTGTTACTCTAATCCTGTGAACCACCCACAGGCTAGACAAATTTAATAACGAGAAAATATATTCATAAGTACTCCGGGTAGACTTGGGGTAATTAAAACAATGAAGAAGACATATGAGAGTCTGATAAGGCTATGCGAAGTATGTACAATTTCATTTCGAGTCACATTCTCATCATATCAGCTATGACCAGTTTGTATTATTTTTGCATGACATGGATAATGTAGTGTATAAGGCCTCAGGGATTTTTTTTCAAGTCTGTAAAATGCAAAATGTATTCAATAGTAAAACGAAGTTGTCTTCATAGCATAATGAGGTTATAGTTAAAGGACAAATGACCAAATTGCAACAATATTCCAGTGAAAAAAAAAAAGAAGCACATCTCAATGCAAAATTATACTAGGTAATATTAGCACTATATGTTTGTATATATGTTTTCTGATACATGTCAGGATGGGATTCTTCCTTGACAAATATTACAAATTACAATGACGTCAATTTCAGAGAGTGAGGTGAATTCGCGATGAGACGTGAATAATGGTATGGATATATGTCGCCCAGGGACGGGTCAGGGTGGATGCAAACATATTGCGATTCAATGACAAATAAGTGGCGTACTGTTTCATATAACCCAGATTCTTACGGTCACTAAAACAAAGATAGATAACATATTCAAAATGTCTTCCGCTGTATCTCTTGAGGCAGGTCAGCGACAGGAAATATTTCTACAACACCGAGACAATATATCGTTGGTTGTCCGGCAGAAGGGCCCTAGCATGTTACCGGCAGAAGGGCCTCAATACTAACTTGTCTCTAAACTTGAAAATCATCGGCTCTTTTCACATGAAATCAAAGTAATGTGATATTTTTAGATCCTTCTGTCAGTCTGTTTAGTGCAAATATCAATACAGCAATATTTCTCAAATTACAGATAAATTCCTGTTAAGGCCCTTGTGCTGGGAACATATGCTAGGGCCCTTCTGCCGGACAACCGACAAATTATCTGATGTATTAAACAACAAGACTATATGCCATCAAGTGAATATCTTTACTGGTTGCTGCAACTATTTGTTGTCATGCATAAATCAACGTACCATAGCTCTAGCTTTTAAAAAATATGTTCACTAATTCCCTTTTCTGTTTTATTGCTGGCAATTGTTGGAAAATTGGGTTAAAGGAAGGTATTTGAACAACAACACAATCCCTTTTTAAAGTTTTATAAGACCAGTCTTCATGAGGTTACATATTTTGCAGTACATTATTCAACTTTATTACCACATAACACATGCACTCTAGAAGAAATCATATTAAGAAATATGCAAACGTCATTTTGTAGCTCTTGTTTGCTAAAATATCGTGTTGCTAGTCATGCTGAAACAATAAATCTTTATGGTAGTGTAAGCCCAAGTACCGTGTGATACTTGATTTAGGTGGCAGTCGATTATTGCTGGAAAATTATTGCTGATATTAAAGACAATATATCATAGTGATGATTCATTCACTTGCCTGCATTGTTATCAGCACATACTCTACATGTGGGACTATTAGTTTCCGAACAAGTGCCCATTGCAGTCTTATCTAGACTCACTGAGAAAACTCAGAAAATCGCAAATAAATCCCTTTTGTTGAAAAAAACATGTTCAATTTATACGATATTCTTCTGATTTTGTACCTTTAACACAATATCCATCCTAAATGCGAAGTTAAAATTCCAAAATCTTACCAAGTTTCATCAAATTCTCAGGAGTGAGTGCACTGTCATTTTGTTTTGCTTGGCATAGGTAGATTTTCACATTCAACACCACTGGCCATAGCCTTTAGGCTGCAGTATATTTCTATATGTTATTTTACCTTCTTATGAAAAATGGAGTGAAATAAAAGTAGCAGGAAGATTTTTTTCACACTCATGAGAAGATATTACCTATTTTGATTATGTGTGAGATATAAAGTGAAAAGTTAGTTGTTAGGATAACACTGTTAGTATGAGAGAAACTCTTAACAACAGGTGCATTTTTTTCTATATTCAAACGATATTCGTCTTTTGAAAGTGTATATTACTCAAGTGTTAGCTCACTCCAGATCATCCCGCACCAAATTCTTTCCCGGGTTAGTCAAGTAAAGACACTCACACACATGTGCAATGTAGTCAATCTGCCAGGTTTTGAAGTTTTTATTTGTGGAGTGAATTATTTGCTATTTCAAAAATAGGAAAGAAACAGCATTTCCCATAGGAGTATGTAGAATAATTATCAAGAAAAATAGGAAAATCACATCAAAACAATATCTTGAAATGGTCAAATTCCCGGTCATTTCCTCAAAATTCAGAATGGTCCAAAGGTCTGTATTTAATTTATGTGATAACTTTTTAAAATTCATCATAAAACTTCTTATCACATTGTAAAATATTCATAATGCATGTAAATATGACATTTACTGTTAACTGAATACCTCAGGGCTACTTCTTGTGAATAAATGTACAAAATGAATTATATATATAGTGGGACTGAGTCCAAATACATGACTGACAATAAATATTTGTTCATGGCTGAATCATATCAATGTAAATGGCATTTTGATGTTGGATAAATAAGAAGAAACTCCTATGAAATGTATGTTTGCTGCAACTCATGTGATGTGAGTGGATTTCAAACAACAATGGTGCACTCTGTGTTACTGTGAGTGGTATTACCTTTTTCTTAATAATGAGTCGTTTAGCTGCATCCTGAGTACATAAAGACAAAAGAGCATGCAGTCCAGAGATAAATACATGTGGAATAGGAATTTATTATTAATTTCTATAGGAATGGTATTAGACTGAACATATCCATAAATAATATTGCCTGGTACATCTAGTCGGCCAGTACTACATACTTGTTGAGATACATTTGCGATAAAACTGGTTGTAGAGACCCAGTAAGAAATATAGTATTAATCATCATACTATAAGAGATTAGAAGAGATATATAAGGAAAGAGAAAGTTGTGAACAAAGAATTACATGTAAACAGACAGACTCAATGGGCAGAAAATGGGAGAAGAAACTGCACATCATGTATAAAGAAAAACTGAAACACGTAGCCGGAGAAAATGAAATTGTAATAATACATAATTTTTGTGCATTTTGTACTCACTTACTGAATCGAAAATAAAAATATATTTATATAGGCCCTATACGGGAAAAGCATTTACTCGACTGCAAAAGTGCACAGAGCCCCTCCTGTATTTAGACACAATTTGCATTACCAGTTAAGAAAAAGTTGCACATTTTAAGCAGACAGATATCTGTATTATAATTTATTCTTGCTAACAAACAGAAATTAAATTGCTCAATTCATTTATAACTGCATGTCCAGTATTATGCATATAAATATACTGGTCATATAGTACTAACACAAACTGAATAACAAATTCACATTCCATGTAACACACTACACATGTACTAATAAAGACTATAAACATCATATCTAGTGGTGCTTATACCATTCATATTACCATCAAAGCATATTCATACGTTTCATTCATTTCAAGGTTATCCGGAAGCACATGTGATTTTTAATTTAAAAATGAAACTGCAGCAATCAATATTGTACTTTGTTTGGTAATACCCTCAAATTGAAAACTAGTAGGAAATCATTCTAGCATTTTGTGACTCATGGCAATGACAGATATGTATGTTTTTGTTTTATTTATTAGCTCTAACCACACACACACACACACACACACACACACACACACACACACACACACACACACACACACACACACACACACACACACACACACACACACAC
>JZLH01S0220427.1:0-5000 GCA_001188425.1 Eucidaris tribuloides
ACTATTTGAACCCCCCAAGCTATTGATTATGAGGCCTTTTAAGTGACCAAGGAAATGCTCTAATTAATGTAAACAAAAGAAATGCAAATTCAAACAAACTCCACAATTCATAAAAAAATGGAAACATTCTAAAACAGTGTTGTTTTATTGATTATATTTTTTTTCATGGCGCCTGTCATGCGCCACTTCGCATGGCACAATGCGCTAAAAGTGGCAGGCGCCGTTTATTGAAAATCCCTGTCCTAGGTATCTGGTTATGTAGTTAATATCCGGTCTTCTTAATTCTTAATGTAGATTCTAATGTGCGTTGGAATATGTAAAAAAAAAATGCATAATAAAAGTATGTGTACAGCGTGTCCCCCCAAAAATGTTCCTCTGATAAACTTTTTAATTAAATCCAAAATCAAGCTTAATTCTGAAATCAGTGTTCGGATATATCTTATTTTCTAACTTTTGTGACAATTTCATCGGCCTCGCTTCATTGGTTTTGTATACACAGTCTATTATGTAACAGCAGTGCTTTTCAGCCCATTCCAAGTTTGCAGTACGCCAATTCATCAGACTGAATGGAAATCAGGTTTAAGGACGTGCAGGAGGACACTAAAAGTTAAGCTGGACATTAATTGAAGGACAAACCATTAGTGGAATAAACTCTGTGAAAGCAAACACAACCAGTGAAACTGAATTTTGATTGTTTTCCGTTTAATAAAAAGAATGAATTTGACGTCAGTTACTTAATAACAAAAACAAGAACAAGGTTTGGTATGCCTGTGATACGCATTACTTTTTTATGGGCTGGAAAGCACCGCTGTTGGATAAGAGCCTCTGTATTCAAACCAATAACGCGAGACCTTTGTAATTTTCACAGGATCTACAAAATTAAGTGGGCTTTCTAAATAATCATGTAAAAACAATTAAGTATAAAACTTAATTTTGGTAATTATTCTTTGTTCTATGAGAGAGACATTTTTTCCTGGGGCACGCTGTATGTATGCATTGTTTATGTAATTAACGTAGTGTATGGACCAAGCACATCAGTAGCCCTTGCAGCGCATTAGAATATATTCGAACAGGTTTTTGCGCTTTATAAATACTATATTATTTATGTATGTTTATTCATTTATTTATTTATCCTTTAACGGTCCCGTTTTTCGGCCTTGTATTGGTGAACTCGATATAATTATATACGCACATTCGTGTACGGTATGTGTGTGTGTGTGTGTGTGTGTGTGCGTGCAAGTGTCTGATTGTCTATGTGTGTTTGTGTGTATGTGTGGTGTTTAGTGTGTGTGAGGAAGAGAGAGAAATTGTACCTGTGTATTCGTGTGCTATAATCTTGTGACATGACAAATTAAAATATGAAGTGATTACCTACCGTTTGAATCATGTTGCTGAACAAACTTTTGACGTTTTTGCCAAAGAAAACAGCCCGCACTTCTCGCTGCGTCGTACAATGTATCCGATAAAAATGCAATTAAATCCTGGTATAAAATGTTGGAACACGAACCTCATCTGGTCTCAGTAAATCAATCGGTTTCCAAGCTGAAGACTGCTAAACACCATTTTTCTTTTCCGTTCAGCCTAAATTGCATACTGTATCCTACTCGTCAGGTTTATTCGTTGTTCCTTGTGTATCATGAGTGGGAAAATCCCATTGGATAAAACTGCGTATACTCGTATTGAAAACCCCCCAAAAAACTAAGGAGTGCTTCGGACTTCGGAGCTCGTTTGTGTGCGTGAGATGCCCGGGCAAAGACCAGTTTGTTTATTCTGAACGTGATATTTTATCATAGCACGTACAGCCTGGTGGTGCAGATGGGTACATGTGCAACCCTCCAAAATCTTGAAATGATTCTACCGACAAGGGTAATTAAACATATAAATACGATAATAAATATGAACTATCAAGAGGTACTAAGATAATCTGAAATTACGTATGGACAACGATTGTTTACCTACCTGATTATTCATTTACGATATATTCAGATATGTGGAATCAGATAGGGATCGCTTAGAGACTTCCTCAATCTTGTAGTGGGACAGATATGTAAAAAAGAATGGTCGAGATACTCACATCGGGCACAAAGTGTGAAATTTGGGAACTGATTAAAAAGAAATGGCCGGGTCCAAGAAGTCTAACCAATTGGTCGGCCATCATCTTAAATTGCAATAAATATATACCTTGGGTTCTAAATGAACCGTGGAAATGCATTCTGGTACTCAAATGAATTTTGACGTGCTGAATTAAAAATGGATTATTTTGAAATGTCTGAAAACAGCATGTACTTGTGTACAAAATTTCAATGCAACAGGGTAATCATGTTAGAACGCAAGATAGAAATTTTCAACTTTACGTGATAGCGGCCATATCGGAATTCAAAATGGCGGCAATGCGGTCTGGTACTGAAATGGACAACGTGTCAGTTTTGAGGATCAGGGACAGTGTCTCAAAGGGAATATGGAACTAGTACTTTTAAAGAAACACACACACACACACACACACACACACACACACACACACACACACACACACACACACACACACACACACACACACACACACACACACACACACACACACACACACACACACACACACACACACACACACACACACACACACACACACACACACACACACACACACACACACACACACACACACACACACACACACACACACACACACACACACACACACACCACGGGTTGATATATATATACATAAGATAAGAATGCTCGGCGTGATAACAAGGAACAAAATAGTTAAATAAATAACGCGTGAAATAAGAAACATAGTTTCTAAACGGGCATAGCCCTGAAAACGAACAGCCAGTGGTCACACTCGTCATCAGGGCCATGAGTGAACACGGATTTTTTTTCGATCCCTTGTCCTACCATGGCACTGATTAGACGAGTGTGACCACTGACTGTTCGTTTTCGGGGCTATGCCCGTTTAGAAACTATGTTTCTTATTTCACGGCGTTATTTATTTAACTACTATATATATACATATATAAATATATATGAAGAGTTTCATAACAAAACCCAATAAATCCATTATAGGCAAACTGAATTAAAAGACATTTTTTACTGTGCAAATATAGAGCATGGCAGAAACTTTGGTTAAATGCTTGTGTGTAATGATACCATTATAATGGCAAATTTACATAAATCTACATATATGGCATTTTATCAAAATTAATTGCTTTAATTGCAGGTTTATGGCAAAATGCCATATATCCATAAATCGTTTCTTTGCAAAATGCCATATATACATATTGAATTCCGACCAAGGAGGCGAAACGGAGCATCTAATCAATGTTTTCCGTGGACTGCGTGCTAGCGCGCGCCTGGCGTGAGGTCACTTTGTAACTAGAATTTCAGGGAGCCGCCATGTTGGTTATGATATGCACGCTGATTGGCCAAGTGGATATTTTGGGTTTTGCCATGAAACCATGTGGATATATTGGGTTTTGCCATGAAACCATGTTTTTTTTCAAAATCACCAAATTTCAGATTTTGGTGAATTTTTGAAAAAAATGCTATCATGCACTTGGCCTGCCTTGAGTCACTGTGCGTTTCTAGAGTTTAAAGGGCGCCGCCATGTTGGGAATGATATGCACGCTGATTGGCTGAGTGGATTTATTGGATTTTGACATAAAAGTCAGGTGGCGTTTATTGAGTTTTGCCATAAAACCGTGTTTTCGCAATCACGAAAATAGACTTTAAAGTGAATTTTGGAAAAAATGAAAATGTATGCCAGGTAGCCTTCTCGCTATTCAACATTTTCCTTACCATTTTCGAAAAAAATGAAAAATGGCGTTTATTGGCTTTTGCTATGGAACTCTTTATATATACAGTGCGTCCCAGAAAAAAATGAAACCGAGATTAATGAAGATATTTTTATATCTTAATTACAAATATGAAAAGAAAATAGTACATGGTTGGAAAGCATATTTTCTCTTCTTTAATTTGATATCGGTCACAGAGATTCCCATCCACGCATAGCTGAGCAAAGACAATAAGAATGGACACAGTCATGAAATCATTTGCACGAGCAAATTTCAAATTCAAACTGTCGTGCTTGAATGTATTCAGAATATCTTCAACATTGAAGGACATCATTGAAAAGCCAATTTTATCTTCTTTCATGTGATACCACATTTGTGACAAATAAGCGTTTCATCATTGAGAAAAGACAATTTGAAATGATGCTTGTTTTCAGAAATGTTCCAAAATGCATTCATTAACCCTGTTTTCTGGATTTGGCAGCGAGCGACCAAGAAATCATCTCGCGAACAAGATTCTGAGCCTATTGTTGTGCCCCGAGCAAGATATTGTGTGAAGTCAGCCGTGCGTGAACCTTTTTGTTAAGCGCGCTTCCAAGTGCTCAAAATGTATTCATTTTAAAAATCACGCATGTTTTAATTTTACTTGTTCTCCGGCATACATTATTGAAGGAGAAATTATAAATTTGTATGTCATGCTTTTGTATCTTAAACGTAATTTACTACCATGAAAATGGACTCAAAGATGGAATATGCGCGTGCAAATGAAATTTTGGTTGCACCAATATCCATTGTTTTAATTCAATAATGCGTTAATAATGCGATTAATGATAAGTTATTATCAAATGAAAGAAGAGGAACAGAGCTTTGCAATCATACCTATTTCATTGAAGAAATTATTCATTATGAATATTTTTGTCATGAAATCCGGTTTCCTTTTTACTAGGACACAATGTACACACACACACACACACACACACACACACACACACACACACACACACACACACACACACACACACACATATATATATATATATTAAACAAGAGAAATAAATACAAGGAAAGGCGTAGCTTTAATCAGAGCTCCTCCACACTGATAATAACCTGAAATTAAACAAGAAGAGTGAAAAACTGTCTCATCCGGGAATCGAACCCGGGTCGCTGGCTTAACACGCCAATGCCTTCGGTCACAGACAGGGGGCGTCG
>JZLH01S0220427.1:10000-24724 GCA_001188425.1 Eucidaris tribuloides
ATGGACTGTCTACGACAGGACCATCTCATCGAGAACTGTCGCGTCGTGCGGTGTATAGTGGCCATAAAACAAGATAAATAAAAGACAGCAAGAGTATGAGGAAATTTTCTTTTCAAATCCATGTCATCAGATTCACAAGTTTCGTTCGTTCGTCGTTCCGGCTCTTCGATCCAAATTTTATGTTGGTAAATGTAGCAATATCATTGCCAGTCTGTAAGTAAAGAAAAATCGGAGTAAAATCAATAAAACTCTGTGGTAAAAGCGAAAGCCCCTTTCGAAGTCAATGGTCATGCTGATATGTATTTTAATGTTTTATGTGGAAAATGTAGATCGATTTTTCGCTAAACTTGTAGGCCTCTGCAGCAACTTCGTGAAACTATACACAATAAGAAAACATAAGGAAACGATAATTTTGATAAAACGGTTTCTTAATTCAGTCTGTTGATATTTTTACTGCAATATACAATGCATTTTTACACAAATTTCAAGGAAGTGGCACGCATTGAATTACATGAACAAACCAAGCATGATCTACCTTCACCCATGTTCATCCCTGTCGGAAAAAGAAAACGTAATGTCGTAATAGTCTGTCATACAAGATTATTA
This sequence comes from Eucidaris tribuloides, assembly GCA_001188425.1. Lineage (NCBI taxonomy): Eukaryota > Metazoa > Echinodermata > Echinoidea > Cidaroida > Cidaridae > Eucidaris > Eucidaris tribuloides. The sequence goes on from JZLH01S0220427.1 coordinate 10,607, forward strand.
TTATTTCGTATGTCAACTACAACTTCAGAAATGACAGTCAGGTAGGTCACTAATTGGGGGTTGTCAATATCTGTCAGTGGGCAAAAGGGACCAGTTACTCTACATTCATTGACAACGTGTTCGTGGGTCTGGATTTCACCACACGTGCAAAGGTGAGAGTCTGAGGTGCCCCATTTTTTCACTTTTGCGGCATAACGGCCAGCACCTGAACGTAGTCTATTCAACTGTACCCAAGGCTTTCTGGGTAGGTTGCTGCCAGGGGAATGAGATGACCAAGAATCTATGAATGGCTTTAGCCTCTCAGGGACATCCAATGGTGTGGAGCCCACAGCTGCCAGGTTTTTCAAGAATGGGTGCAGGGGTTTCCTTGAGCTCAGCCGTTGTGGAGCTTCTTTCTCAAAGAGCACATCATGTAGGATATGATTTGGCCGAGAAGCTTTTTTTGTACAACCGTCTACAGATGCTATCCCGACGGGCCTGGGGAGGTTTAATTTCAGATAGGAATGGGAGTTGACATAGCGGAGTGGAACGAATACAGCCCGAGACGAGTCTCAAAAAGTCATGAATGGGCACGTGTGAGCACTCTCTGTCCATACAGGTGCACAGTACTTTTCTGCTGATAATGAAGGGCCATAACACGAATTCTCAAAGTTCGGAAGGAAATACCCCAGTTTGTACAGGTAGGTCGTCTGATTAAGGCACCTCTGGAAGTGATCTTGCACTTGAGCTTTGTCAGGTGGCTTTTCTAGGTGAGGCTGCGATCCTGCTTGACTCCAAGGTATGTTGGGTTTGGATCAAATTTGAGTACACCCGAGTCTGTTAAATTGCTTTTTCAGTTGGTAGGTTGCCATGTGATTTCTTAGGTGAGATATGGAGGAGACTGTCTTTGTTGTGGAGAGTTTGAGCCTCCAGTTGCTTAGGTACTGACAGATGATGCCCTTGTCAGCAGAGAGCTTATCTTCTACTTATTTCACCTGTGTAGCCGATCGACACTGTCAGGGCAATATCATCGGCATTCATGTATCGTGTAGAAAAGTTGTCAGGGAAGTATGTTGTAGAGAGTAGGTGCAAGGACTAAACCCCGAGCAACACCATTCTTGAGTCTGTATAGACGACTTCTCTGTCCATCGCTAGTGGAGAGCACAAGGGACCTGGTGTACAGGAGCTCCGTGAAGTCAGTTAGATGGATGTTGCTGATCATTCTCCGAAGCTTCAGGCGAAGTCCTTGATGCCAGACTGTGTCATATGCCGCAGTGAGATAAAACAACAGCACCGATCACCAGCTTACGGTCAAAAGCATGTTCAATGGTCTGTGTGAGTCTTGCCACTTGTTCGACAGTAGAACTCCCTTGTCGGAAACCAGCCTGGTCGTGTGGCAGAAGTGGGTCGACAATTCGGTTGATATAGGGCGGTAGCTTGTTGGAGACGTGTCTGGTTTACCAGGCTTAAGAAGGCTGATTACAGATGCACGATGCCACATCTTTGGACTCTGTATGGAGCTGTAGCACACATTAAGGAACATAGTCAGCCACCTAATCATGTTGTCACCACAGTGCATAAGAAATTAATTGTGGATTCCATCTGGGCCAGGAGCTAGCATTGCCTTGCTTCAGAAGCTTGATAGCCTTAGTCACTTCCCCGATAAAGAAGTCAAGGTCTAGGTCTGCATGCTTCTGAAGGGTGGGCCAGTATTTGAGGCTAGACGTTTCTCTGCGGACTTCTCTTTGGAACTCTTTGTTTCTGATAGTACATGTGCCGTTCTTCACAAGTTGCTTTGCAATGCCCGGGTTGAGATGTATGCTTTGCAAAACCCTCAAGGGATGTCATACAGTGAACACATTGAAAACACGCTGTGATCTTTTGGGCAGGTCAAGACCACAGTGGGTTTGGTACATTAGCACAGAGTGACACTGTGATGGCTGTGAGAAGACACTATGACCACATTGCGTTTTTTTCGACCGTATATTTTGGTTTATAGTGCTTTATTTCCTCCGTTAGGGAGGGTAAGATTATTTTTTTCTATTTCTGTGTATATTAAGAGAATATATAGTATTTTATTTTACACAAGGTGATTAGTTTCAAATACATACGTATATATAAATATACTTTTGTTTTCGTTTTTTTTGATTAAGTTTTAATCGCAAAATACTATGCATCCACACAAATATTGTCCTTTTTTATGATCCGTTTGACCGATGCAGTACATTTATTTCATATTCACACTGTGTCATTCTAGATCGTATTATTGTTAATGTCACCGTACATATGTAATTACTTGTTTGTGTTTATGTACTTTAGTCTGCCAATGAATGCATGTATATACATTATACTCATTCATTTTGTTGGAAATTAAAATAAATTAAATGAAAATGAAATATATATACGTGAGAACATCAATTCACAGCGAAAAGTACTCGATGCTAGTGGCAGAGAAATATGTATTAGTATATTTATTGAAATATATTAATAATTAATTGTTTTGTATTGTAAACGTGCTGTAATCGTCCTGCCTGTTACTGAAAGGGAACGTGGTCCTGGACGCGAAAGTTGTTTCCCACGAACTTTTTTCCCAGGACGCATACGCACTTGATCATACTGAAGATCTCTCGTGCTTTATTCAATTGTGTCGACCAGATATCAATTCAGCGACGGCGCGAAGAGTGTGCTACATTTGCACGCAATTTCTGATTTCAAGGACATGCATGCAAAATACGCGTGTCTAGCAGCTGCTAACTGAAATTCCAATCATTCCCTCTTCAATTCACAGTGTATTAATAATCCTCTTTTTTGTCTTACATCCCTCAATGTTTGTATGTATAATACACCTGAATCATATTATGGAATATTTTGTTGATACTTAATTCTTTCCCTATATCGTCCAGAATTTTCCGACAAGATTTTATTCACAAACGCAGTATGTTGAAGCAATTTTTGGATATCATGAGACGACTTAAGTAAAAACTAAAGTAACGTTGCAACGCAATAAAATTAAATATTTATTTTTTTAAATCCAACAAAAAAACTCATGAAAAAAAGTATTAAATTAAAGTAATTAAAAAACAACAACACAGAACACGATAAATTTGATCTAATGTCATTATCACTAAATTAACATCAAAATAGTGTTTGTTACAAGTCAAAAAATTTAAACGCGCAAGTAAACAACCACAGTGACTCAACACAACAACAACTACCGCCATTTATAAACACAGGTTTTAGTGTCGAGTGGAACGCTACAAGAAATGCTCAAAAATTCCTGGAAATACTTACATTATAATTATTTAACTGGGGTGACAAAATATTAATCCGCAGACGTACAGTTCAACCGGAAAAATGGCAACTTTAAATGATTTTTTAGTAATTGCCATATGTGAGCATGAGTGATAAAGAATCTGACCATAATAATTAAAAGAAAACTAGAACACTGGACAGGAACCTAGGATAACTATTTTTTTCAACCGTGGGTGCCCGAGATATAATTAGGGGCGCCCCCAAAAAATTTCCGCGGCAATCAACAGCCAAAAAAGTCTCAGCGGGGGTGGGGGGAGGGTTGTGGCTGAAAATTTCGTCGCCCCCCCCCGAAAAAAGAAACACGGCCCAAATTCGCTGCCAAATCAACAGCCTAAAAGTCGCTTTGCGGCCAAATTTGAACAAAAATAGACGTAGATCTACATGTCTTTTTGCAGGGGGTGCTGTGCACCCCCTGAAAAAAATTTCTGGGGATGCTGCAGCACCTCCAGCACCCCCGCTTCCCAGGGTCATGACACTGGAAGTTTGAAAATTTCCCTAGTTTGTTTTTCCTGAGTTGTATTTCATGTGAAAATTTACTTTATTTAGTTCAGTTAATCTTATTTACCCCCGAATGTATTTTTACATCGTTATGAAAGTTGTGGAATTCTGACGTGGCAGCATGTCAAATATAGCAGCCAAACGGACCCAGCACTAGACCGAAACATCAGTCTATTTCAGTCGAGATATGTTTCGCTGAGACTATGTCTGGCAACACTGAATCTCTCTCTATATATAGACCGAAGTATGTGATACACGCTCCTATGAAGACTAGGACTGTTACAATAAAATTGTCGTAATTTCGTTGTGTAGGACTTTTGAGACATGAAAGTACATTTATTAGATGACATGCCCCATAAATTGCGGAAAATGATGGAAATACTCACTGTAAATCACTGCAATATACCCCTGACCCTCAGTAAAAAAATCAGTCAGACGCACTCGTCGTACTGTCCGTACTAATCATCGCCATCTTTGTTTACTATGTTGCCAGACTCCGCATATAATGCTTGCTCTGATTGGCAGACGATGAATGAATCCTAAGGAAATGGCAACACGATGGTGATTGGCCGGAGATTCGTGCGTGAAGATCAGTTCAATCACGGCATGAAAATCACTGTACCTCTGCGTATTTCTTCTCAAAAAAGAGGTTTTGAACTTCATTTTTTAGTGAAGCTGGAAAGCATATCGTATTGTTGATATGTTTATGTTACTATAGGTTGTATAATGAATTTCCTTCATTTGTTTTGTGGTAATCGCATCGGGTGAGGTACCTCACCCGAAACTGTCATAGGGAGAGTGGTTAAGGCGTCCTGCGAGAAGTCATCACGCAGACCTATAGGAGAGTATTCCGTCTGCATTCGGAGCAGTAGTAAAAATTCAGAAAATGTAAAAAAAAACTGCTCCGAGCAGACGGATTTTTCAATCTAACCCAGCACATATTCTGTGTTAGTAAATTGTCAGCAATTGTCGTACAAAACGCGTAGGAATTTACACAGCGTTCATATGTGAGTGGATTACCAATGTAAAATTCAATGCTTTGTTATCGTAACAGGCCATATCGATATTAAAAAAAGTTTTCATAATTTTAAGTTAATGATGAATATGTCAATTGACATGTGTGATGGCTACAGCCCGATCGACCAAGGGTCTGATAGACCGAGGGTCTGTTAGATCAAGGGTCCGTAAGACCATGGGTCTGTTAGACCATGGGTCCGTTAGACCAGAGTTCGATCGATGGACCGATTATTAAGAAGGGTTCGACATACCGAGGGTACATTAGATCAAGGGTCCGTAAGACCACGGGTCCGTTAGACCATGGGCCCTGAGACCAAGGGTCCGATAAACCGATTATTAACAAGAGATGGACCGATTATTGAAAAGGGTTCGATAGATGGAGGGATCAAGGTGCGTACTTAGACCAAGGGTCCATTAGACCATGGGTCCGTTAGACCAATTAAGGGTCCGATGGACCAATTATTGAAAAGGTTTCGATAGACCGAGGGTTCTTTAGGCGGAGCTGACCATAGACTGAGGGTCCATTAGATCAAGGGGCCATTAGTCAAAGGGTCCGTTAGACCAAGGGTCTGTTAGACAAAGGGTCTGTTAGACCATCGTTAGACCAAGGGTCCGTTAGACCAATGATCCGTTATAGACAAAGGCCAAGGTCCAATAGACCGACAAGAGTACGGTGGACCGTTTATTGAGAAGGGATCAATAGCCCAAAAGTCCGATAGACAAACTGGGGTTCACGGGTCCGTTAGACCAAGGGTCCATTAGACCAAGGGTCAGATTATTAATTTATTTATTGATTTAGTTATTGAGCTTTATTTCTAGCAGGGTGGCCCCATCAGTAGGTTAAAAGTACATGAATGTGACATGATTGGGGGTAGTCCTCAACTTGGGCTGAAACTACTCTAGAATCAAGTAAACTATGCAAGGATTCTCCTGTGAAAATCTTGTAGTCAAACGTTGACTCATTCTAAAATAACTAATATCATTATCCCTCATGGCAGGTAAACCTGCTGTGTGGCTCTCTATGGGTTCTATTTTTATCGTGGCCCGATAAAATTAAAATACTAGTATGTTCATGCTATGGTTCCCCTGAAGTAAACAAATCAGAGACAAATCCTTCCAGCTGGGAGGTCTACTCCAGCTGGTGTATAGTTGGCATATATTTCAACTCATTTGGTTCTTGAGGCATTTTTAAGTGTTCCCAATCATGTCACTAACCTTTAATACTGTTATTCTTGGGGGCCCTGCGTCAACGATATACATAAATGATGAACAATACAATATAATACTGAAATAAGAAAGATCGTACACATTTAAATAATATTCGCTCCTCATAGAATATCAAATTATAATCGCAAGAAGTAAACTTCCACTTTGGCCAATAGAAAATAAAATCATTATTATTAATAAATAATTAACAGACAAATATAAATATAATCGTGTAAATACATATAAACAAGCTTTTGCTAACAAAAGATAAGTACAATAATTGTTTATGTAGTGGCAGTTTGACAGTTTATATTTTTGATATGCAACTGAATTATAGATTACACGAGCAAAATGGTTTACTCCATAACACAACTGTGTACATCAATGATTAATTATAGAAAAATGAAAAAAAAGAGAGTAATTGGAATATGAAGTAATTGTTGTTGTTCAGGTTGGAAACCCGGAAAGGTAAATTTAATGGGGTTTATGTACGGATAAGCAAACATGAAGATTTACACAGATGTACAACTGGAAAAAAAGACCCCCCCCCCGAAATTCACTATACATGTATAATTTGCTTATGTCTCTGTCTCCAATATGAAATTATATTAAGAATATTACAATACGAAATTATTATTAAGACTATTATTGTTTCGTTGAAACAAAAGTTTCTGAAAGTGTCTGAGTTGAAAATAATGTAAGTGTTTTGAATTTCATTTGTGTATTTGAAGATACCTTATAGTGAAGTCTCATTGGAGACTCCGTAGTGATGTTTCGTCGCAGATACCGTTATGTGCTGACACGAGTCAGATTCCGTTTTGCCGGTGGGGAAAAAGCCCCCAAAATGTATCTACCGAAATGTGTAAACGCCGCCCAAAGAGTAAGTGTAAATCATGAAATACTAGATATTTGATTCATAGAGGTGTGAAAATGTGTAGTTTAAGTTAAAGTGGAAAAATAAGTGCAAAACTTTGTGTCAAGGACCTGTGGCGAGCGAGTGAAATTGTTTTGTGAAATTGTTTTGAGTGATCCAATTATGATGGACTGATTATTTAGAAGGGTTCGAAAAACAGAGGGTCCTTTAGGCTGAGTGACCAATAGACCGAAAGCGTGTGTATGGCAGGTCTATGGAGAGATTATAATAAATCACACACTCAAATAGGCCTATATGATTTATAATAATCTCTCTCGGTCTGTTGGTCCATTGGCCCAAGGGACCCTCCGTCTATCGAACCCTTCTCAATGATCAGTCCATCGTACTCTTGTTAATAATCGGTCTATCGGACCCCTGGTCTTATGAACCCTTGGTCTAATGGACCCTTGAACTCTCAGGTTATTAGACCCTCGGTCTATCGGACTCCTGGATTAATTGGTTCCTTCTCAATAAATGGTCTACCGTACTCTTGTTGTCTATCAAGCCCTTTGTCTAATTCTTTGTCTAATGGACCCTTGATCTAATAGACCCTCGGTCTATGGTCATCTTTGCCTAAAGGACCCTCGGTCTATTGAACCCTTTTCAATAATTGGTCCATGGTAATCTTGTTAATAATCGGTCTATCGGACATTTAATTGGTCTAACAGACCCATGGTCCGACGGACCCTTGGTCTAAGGACATTTGGTCTAAGTACACACCCTTGATCTAATGGACCCTTCGTCTATCGGACCCTTCTCAATAATTGGTCCATCGTACTCTTGTTAATAATCGGTCTATCAGACCCTTGGTCTCAGGGCGGACCTATGGTCGAACGGACCCATGGTCTTACGAAGTTACGGACCCTTGATCTAACATACCCTTGGTCTATCGAACCCTTCTCAATAATCGGTCCATTATACTCTGGTAACGGACCCATGGTCTAACGGAGCCATGGTCTTATGGACCCTTCATCTAAAAGACCCTTGGTCTATCGGACTCTCGATCGATCGGGCTGTAACCATTCAACATGTCAAATGACACTTTCACCATTAACTTAGAATTATGAGAACTTTTTTTTCAATATAGGGCCTGTTACGATAACAAAGCATTGAATTTTAAATTGGTAATCCGCCCGGGGGGGGGGGGGGCGCTGTCATTACCAGGTGTACACCATGCGCGTGTACGGACTTTCAAAATGGACCCTAAACAAGTAATTATCTGTCGATCTCAGAATACCCTAAACAAGTATTCAAGTCTGAAAAGATACCCTTTACAAGTATTCAAATCTGAAAAGATACCCTTTTATAGTAACCTTTTGTTTAAAGTATACCCTTTTTTCCTGATTTTAGCGATTTTGATACCCTTTTAAATGTACACGAGTACATTGTCCAACCGTGAAAAACAACCCCTTTTTACTCGTTTTTTTCACACGCGCATGGTGTACTCCTTGTAATGGCAGTGGCCCACTGGGGGTAATCCACACACATGAACGCTGTGTAAAGTCCTACGCGTTTTGTACGACAAATGTTGACAATTTACTATCACAGATGTGCTGGGTCCGTTAGGCCTACTATTTGACTAAACTGAAAAATCCGTCTGCTCGGAGCAGTTTTTTTAAACATTTTCTGAATTTTTATGTCTGCTCCGAATGCAGACGGAATACTGTCATACCGATCTATGTGGTGGTTTGCTTAACCACTGTCCCTATGACAGTTTCGGGTGAGGTGCCTCACCCGATACGATTACGACAAAATAAATGACTGAAGTTGCTAAATTACACGACCAACAGTAACAAAAACATCTAAAAAAATACGTTCTGCTCACCAATTTCACTAAAAAAATGTAGTCCCTTTTTTGGAGAAGAAATACACAGGGTAGAGCGGTCGTCATACCTTGAACTGCTCCTTTAACGTATGCCTACGTCAGCCAAATACATTCGTGTTACCATTTCCTTGCCTCATGAATATTAATCGTTATAAAATACACAGGGTAGAGCGGTCGTCATACCTTGAACTGCTCCTTTAACGTATGCCTACGTCAGCCAAATAAATTCGTGTTACCATTTCCTTGCCTCATGAATATTAATCGTTATAAAATGCTCATTACCATTCACGTCTATCGATAGCGAATCGTTTTGCTTAAAATGTGCGTATTTGTATATTCATCTTTGTTGATATGACATGACCGGCGGAAAGACTTTGTGGGTCAGTCATCGGCCAATCAGAGCAAGTCGTATATGCAGAGTTCGGTAAGTTTGGAAAAGGAAGATGGCGACGACGGTGTGCAGTTCCTCTCGGTGAAAATCATCGTTTTTCTACTGTTGTAGTGATTTACAGTGAGTATTTCGATAATTTTTCATTTAATTTAAGTCGAACTTAGCGCATAATTTACATAATTTATTTTCGTGTTACAAAAGTCCCACACGACGAAATATGGACAATTTAATTGTCCCAGTCCCACTGTCATTGAAGAGCGTATCACTTACTTCGGTATATGGAGGAAGAGGTCAGTGTAGCCAGACGTAGTCTCAGTGGAACATATCTCGACCGAAATAGACTGATTTTTCGGTCTACTATTTGACGTGCTGCAACGTCAGAAATCCACAACTTTCATAACGATGTAAAAATTCATTCGAGGGGAAAATAAGATAAACTGAACTAAAAATAAATTTTCACATAAATTATCTTCGTTTTAAAGTGGTTTGATTTCATTTTATTAAGTGTTGTATAAATATGTTAATATATCCTATGTATTATGTTTTATTTAATTTTACATTGAAGCGTATTTTTATTTAATTTGTGCAATTGTAACTTGTAAAGGGCCCCAATGAAAACCAGAAATTATTGTACTGATTTGGGCCACTCTTTTTAAATATATGAAATGAATAAATGAATGAATGAATAAATAAATCAATAAATAAATAAATAAATAAATAAATAAATAAATAAATAAGTAGGTAAGTAAATAATGAATAAATACATAACTCACTCACTCAAGAAAAACAAACTAGGGGAATTTGCAAACTTCCAGTGTTCTAGTTTACGTTAAATTATTATGATCAGATAGCTTTAGATATACAAACATAAAGGTGATGTGACACATAAAAGAGGATTATTAATACACTATGAATTGAAGAGGGGATGTGAATTTCAGTTAGCAGCTGCTAGAAACGCGTATTTTGCATGCATGTCCTTGAAATCAGAAATTGCGTGCAAACATCATGTAGCACACTCCTCGCGTCGTCGCTGAATCTGGTCGACGCACTTGAATAAAGTACGAGAGATGTTCATGAATATTAATACGGTCTCGTAGTATGATCAAGTGCGCACGCGTACTGCGAAAAAAGTTCGTGGGGAAAAATTTCGCGTCCTGGACACTACACAAGGTGTAACTTTTGCATAACTTATGTGCTATATCAATTGTACCTTTTTCTTTCAATAAAAAAATTATTGTAACAATAATATGGTGAATAACAAATGTTACATGTAGTGTACATGTACATGTACATGTACATGTAGTGTTTATCTGATGATACCCGACCTTTTGTGTGTGCAATATGGGATGTGTAAGATTTATGTGTACATTCTTAATACAGGCTGTGCAATAGGGGATGTGTAACATTTCTTGACATACTTGTTAGATGGGGGGGGGGGCGTCCAGGGGAATGAAATTAACGGGGGCTTAATTGCGGGGGTAGGGAGTTGCTTTCACTGGTTTATAGGGGGGGGGTTACTTGCCTAGTAAGGTAACGGAAGTGTGCCGCTCTAATAGGTGACTTTTTTTGCAAAAAAAATCCTTAAACATGGGGTATGGTTTTGGGGGGGAAAATCCTTAAACATGGGTCATGATTTTGAAATTTTACGATTTACACTAGATATTTTCGCCTATTTCATTGCTAAAAAAATGAAAAACCTTAATAATGGGTACCATTTTCCGCCAAAATGACCCTTAAAAAAGGGTCGAATATTTCGACTTCAGCGACACACCCCCGTCGGAACCAAATCTGAGTACCCCCCCCGCCGGGGTTTAACTATAAAGCCGAAGTTCTTTATGGCGAGAGTGTCCACTCTACTTGTTTTAAAATTACTACATGTAGTGTATTTTCTGATGCCACCCAAACTTTTGTGTGTGCATTAGGGGATGTGTAACATTTCTGTGGACATTCTTAATACAGGCTGACAAATTATCATTACTTTTCGTGACTCAGGGCTGCAACACCAGTTTTTTTCATTAATGCACAAGTACAGTGGATTCTCGTTATGATGATCTCCACATACCTGTCAGATGGGGGGGGGGCTACCGGGGAATGAATTAATTTATGGGGGGGGGGTAATTTGGGGATGGGGTAGGGGGTTGCTGTCACTGGGTTTGAGTATTAAGCCGAAATATGGCGAGTGTCCACTCTACTCGTTTTTTAATTACTACCCGTAGTGCATTTTCTGAATTTTCATATTTTTATAATATTTATTGCCATGTGTATTTTAATGTGTGAAATGTTGTTAGTGTCTTGAAAGTTTCTGTGTATGTGTATTTATTTGGGGCATTATTTTAAGTGTTATTTGATATTTGTTGTTGACATGTCGTTTTTATCACTTATGTTCAGACTGCATGTCAATAAATGAAATCTGAATCTGAATCTGAATTCTGAATCTAAATTACTGACATCGAAATACATGAGTTGTTACTATGGAAATTGCATTTGAAAGATAAACTTGATGTCATAGTTTCTCGTTAGCAATTCGGTACAAGTCTAAACAATTATTTACCTGTTTAAGAACAACTGACACCTGCATCCTCGCTGTGTCCGCAGTTATGAATTCCCCAACCACGACTTGGACAATCGGCAAGACTAGTTTCTGACCCAGTACAAGCTACATCGTCTAGCAAGATGTCTCCAGTTCCCTGTCCATAGGTCCCGCAGCAATTCACTCCGTCCACGACGCTGTATCCCAGCTCGCGACAGACGACATGGCCATCAGTAGTGTCCCACAAATCATCGCACACCGTACCCCAGGCACCGTTACGATAGATCTCTACTCTGCCTTCACGTTCATTACTTCCACCAACCAAACGTAGGCTATTATCAGCTGTTAACAAAACGAAAGATGAAGTTTTGCGTATGTCGTTTTTCCTGAAAATAGCTAAACATAATTCCAAACTCCAATTTGCCATATGTTACAACCCTACAGGATTTCCCAGTAATTTTCAGTTTCCATGCAACAATGAAAATGATCAATTCAGATTCGTCTTGAGATTCCAGGGTGAGGCGAATACCCAGTCCAACTTCGTCTTTTGCCACAACCAGTTTAACAACATTTCCGATCTGTCTAAAATTGTTTTCGTGCAGTTCGTGAATTACCATTTCGATTTGTCGGTGACAGTCACTGAGCGCTCGAGCGGAAAAATAATGTCGTCTATTCGCAACCAGTTTTGTCAGAATTTCATTCAGTTATATAGGTGAATAGAGTGTTTATGTTACTAAGTCAATCTAGGTGTAAAATGGATTGATCCCATTTTGCAACGAAGCTCTTTATAAACGTACCCTAGTGCCTACGACCACACGAACGAGAAACGTTAATGACTAAGTATTTAACTATCTCACCTGGTTCCAAACACCTGACACCGGCATCCTCGGAGTGTTGGCAGTTGTGAATTCCCCAACCACCATTTGGACAAGTGTTGAGGCTGGATTCTGATCCAGTACAAACTACATCGTCCAGGACGATGTCCCCAGTCCCCTCTCCGTAAGCCGCACAGCAATCTGCTCGTTCCGCGCCGGGGTATCCCAGCTGGCGACAAACGACATCGGCATCAGTAATGCCCCAGGAATCATCACATACCGTACCCCAGACACCGTTGAAAAAGATCTCGACTCTGCCTTCAAGATGATTACTTCCGTCAACCAAACGGACGCTGTAATCGGCTGTTTACAAACGAAAAATGAGAAAGATTTGCGTATGTCGTGTTTATTGAGATAAACAGCGAAAAATATTTCCACCCTCCAGTTTACCTTGTATGTTACAGCTCACATATTATAAAATCTGGTTTTTTTTAAAGCTTGAATCAATTTAATAGCATTACTGCAGGTTTTCCTATTATTTCAATTCAGATTCGTCTTGAGATGATAGGGTGAGGCGAATACCCAATCCAACTTCGTCTTTTGTCGTTGGTCAACCAGTGTAACAATATTACCGATCTGTTTAACATCGTTTTCGTGGAGTTTCGATTTCGATTTCGATTCGTCGATCAAAGTCACTTAGTGCTCGAGCGCAACAATAATGTTTTTTGGAAAGCAGTTTCGTCAGAATTTCATTTAGCTTCGTCTCGTGTCTGATTTTAAACATTAAGTGTCAATACACATTTTCTTTGCTAGCACTTTCTAAATGACATTTTACAGTGTACGTGAATAATCACACACACTTATTCAGACCCATTAGCAGTCACAACTATACCTGTTATCCACACCCACAAGTCAAATAATAAATATGGCTGCAACTACACTGAACTGACAGGGTAAATATAAGTTTATTTGATTATTCTAGTAAAGGAACCCTTTTACCAGAATGAAGTTTATGTCAGTTTCAGCATAGCTGAAGGGCAATAACATGATTGGGAGAAATAAAAAAAAAATGCTTTTCAAACCAAACTGGTTGAAAGATATACCAGTGGATACACCAGCTGGAGTGTGTCTGACTGGACGGATTTATCTTGAATTTGTTTTTTATCCTAAATCAAGCAGGAACATACAAGTATTTTGTTTCTCTCGAGCCCCGATAAAATAAATCCAAAACAAAGCTACACAACAGATTTGTCTGCATACTGATTGAAGTAATTTTAGAATGAGTCAGTTTTTTACTACAAAATTTTCACAGTAGAATCCTCGCATACCTTTCTTGATTCTAGAGTAGTTTTACCCCAAGTTGAAGACAACCCCCATTCATGTGACTTAACTTTAAGTCATATGCTATATTTAAAATATATACAAAAGGGGAGGGAAACTGATTCGGTGAGGAAAACCATTTTTTATGATAACGACGTTACATTATTGGTGTTCCGGGTCATTGCAGTTGGATAATATAACGAAGACGTAAAATATACAAAATATTCCAAAGTTCTACTTAATTTATATACAAATTTAGATTGAGCGTTGAAATTTAAAAGTTCATTGTGTGTCAGTGTGTGTGTGTGTGTG